>JAIUZE010015659.1:0-16666 GCA_022085475.1 Heliosperma pusillum
AGTGATCGTAAATTTACTTTGATGGACATACGACTACTAACTACATTAAACACATTAAACTTATTATTTCATACTTAAGGTATGATATTAGCCAACTTTGAAATGGCAACTAATGGATTAGTTAGTGTTTAACTTTATTTATGTCATTAATCTCATTTTACTTTGATTAGTTAATGTTGACTGTTATATTCATCCAAAATATAACCGTTACAAATTTATTGTTTTGTTTTTAAAAAGAAATAGTTAAATAGCTGTGTTAATAATTAAATGTGAAATTTTACATATACACAACGTTGATGAATAAAGTAAAAAAAGGGAAAATTGGGATAAAAATTCTAGCTACATGTATGTTTGCAACAATTGCGTTGTTTGGACTTCTCAATATTATCTCGTGTACCAAATTGGACACTTGACAGAAATTTTGTCTTAGGCCAAAAAAAACATGATATTTATTCTTCAAAAATGTGCTGCATTTGACACTTGGACATACACCCTTGTAAAATAGTTATAATTACTTCAAATTACAAAAGGTTTAATATTTGAAGCTATCGCATTCTGAAAAGCAATATATCTCACGCAATTTAAATAAAATTCTAAAAAGGATTAAAATTTGTGGACATCTGCACAAACTGAGATAATTTGTATAAAAAAGAAATAAACAATTTGCACAAATATTTTAGACATTGCATTCTAGAAGAAAATTTTTTACTGTGTATTAAATCTCAAAAGCATCTGACAAATAATCAAAAAATGATATTTTGTTTGCTATTATCTTAATGTCCCATGAGAAAATCATTTCTTGGTAGTGTCTTGCAAAGAAATGACAGTCTCAAAGGCTCCAGCTAAAGCCAACACTTTGTTCTTCTTCCCTCCCATTAGTTTGGTTGCAGTTTCTTCAATTACATCATTGTATGCTTGCTTATCTTTCTTCCATATACCAGTTAGTGTCTTAGAAGGTTTCGGAACTTGACATTTAACATTCAGGTTTTCAGTCGTTGCCAGTGGTTCTTCTTGTTCTTGTTCTTGTTCTTGTTCTTGTTCTAGTTCTTCTTCTTGTTCTTTTTCTTGTTCTTTTGCCAATTTTTTAACACCATGCTCGATATTCTTGGCCACCATGTCACCCTCGTCAGATTCTTCTACAATTTTATGCTCTTCAGCTGTCAAATCATGTTTCTCAGGTGATGCATTTTGTTCCTCAATTGTTGATGATTGCTCTATAGTTGTCATATTCCCTTCTTCAACTATTGGATTATGATCCTCAACTCTCAGATGCTTCTGTTTGACGGGGGCATTTTCTTCTTCAATTGTTGGATGTTGTTCTTCATCTTTTGGAAGTTTTTGTTGTTCAACTATCATGTATTTCTCTTCAGTCTGTTTTTCATGGTTTTTTTCAATAGTATACACTTCTATTTGTCGTTGAACAGTCAAGTCCTTTTCTTCACTAATAATAAGATTTTCATGTAAATCTTGTACAAGTTTGACATCTCTATCAATGAATGAGATGGGGTCACCAAGCTCTTGGTTACTATCTGGCATCTCTGACATCTCAGGGAGGGACTGAACCTCAATATCCATGCTCACTAGATCATCCTCCTCAAGCCCAAATTGGTCATTTGAGGTATTATCATCATGGTCCATGCTCGACTCGTAGGAGACACTCTTAGATGCCGTGTTTGTGGAGGGGGCTGGTTTATGGCCATTCATACCCTTTTTAGTAATAGAAGTATTGGACGACAATGTGCTTTTACGGCTCCGAGACGTGGTGAAATTTGAATCGATCTTATCCTCTTTAAGGGATGATGTTGTCCTAGCATAATTCCGGTCAGAGACTAGTCTACTGGAAGAGGCTAAGGGAGAAGAAGATCCTGGTCTGTGTGAAAAGGATGTTGACCTATTTGATTTGACATCACGGGTCCCAAGGCCACTACGAATGGCCTTTTGGACCTGAGAGACCGGAGGAGGTCTATCGAAGGACCTCCGCCTAATAGGAGATGGTTTTTTAGCTAGGTCTGTGGTTATTCGCTTTTTGGAATCTAGTTTTGAGCCAATAGTTGATTTTAGGTAGTTAGGGATGGATTTTTTTTCGCTTGATAATAAGCTTTTCTCTTTTGCATGCAAAGATGAAATTGGAGTTGATGATTGATTTTGAGATAAAGGTTTGGGTGATTTCCTAGTGAGGGAACTTGAAGGGGATGTGCCCCTCTTTTCCTTCCCTACCGAATTTCCTCTTATTGTTGTTGCCATGATTTCGTTTGTTATGCCTGCTTAGAAAAATATTGAGTAATTTTATTACTAAGAAACATTAGTATAACCACAAAATGGAATTTAATGGATGTAGATTGGTTAAAAATATATATAAAAGAAAATAATATGAATTCTCTGTTTAATTAGTTTCACACGTATGTTCTGCTGCATTTTAGGTGTCCTTATAATATTCAAAATTGTAAAACTTTTTCTTCTCAATCATTTGCGTAACTTTTTTTTATTGATTCTGGGGAAATTTTGACTAAAACAAATAAATCAAATGGATGAGTGTTCATAGGTTTGGTTTAGACCGGACCAAATTATGCAATCGAAAATAAAGCAAAAGTAAAAAGATGGACAAAAGACTTGACAATAATTAAATTTGTGCAGATTGAGCTGGACATAAAAATACGAGTGGACCAGACCATATTAAATGGATATAATTAGGCTCTCTAATGCAAATTTATAAAATGAACAACAACTTTTTGATATTATAAATTTATTAATACAAATTAATATTAAATTTAACTTGTTTAAATTTTATATAACTACATATTTAGTTATATAAAAATATTTTAAAAGTGTTTCAATCCACAGCTTAGTCCATCGTTTGTTTAGCTTGGTATAAAGTTGGCCCAAATAATAAAAAACATAAATGCTAAATTTTGGACCTCCAATAAAGTATGGCCTACTTCGTCGAGAATAATTGTAATATCCTAATCCTATATTGTTATTGAAATTGGATAGTATGGTTTGATTTGATACGGGCTGAATTATATAGTCTATCCCGATCTTTCGTGTGGATCACTAAGTGAATAACCCAGCCTATTATCTTTGTTTTACTAATATTTTGGTTGAGATTGAATCATGTGTGTGTGTATCATGAATCATGTGTGTGTATATAATGAGAACAAATTCCCACCATTTAATTTTTGATTCAAGGGTCAACATTTAACATTATCTTTTGTTAACTCCTAAGTTAACAGTAGTCGCGGTTGGTCAACGAAGGTCAAGTATCATGTCAAACCTCAAAAATGCTATCAATGGCTCTTAACCAATGACATCTCAGTTTAATTGCACTTGCTATAATTACCACTGTGACATCAATTTTTTTTTTGGTTAATTATGTATTTCTTTTACTCAAACTTGTTATACTGCTTTATATTATAATTATAAAGTATTATGTAACAGTTATTCGACGTAATTTCTATCGTTTCTTTTTTTAAGGTCATCAAGGAACATGCTCCTCATGATAGTATTGTTAAGGGTGTAGACAAGGACCAACCTTAATAAGGAATTTGCGAGGTTTTTTAAATTAATCGTTCTTAAATAAACGAGTAATATTGTTTTGCATCAAGTGACTTACGACATTTTAAGTTTTAACACGGCTACCATTATATTGATCATTTAGGGAGTACTAATCATGTCAGATTCCATTTTCAAAAACATATACAATCTCATTCTCTCTCTCAAGCGAATACACAAAAACCTCGATTCAAGAAGGATCCTAACAACAATAATTTCAATAGAATTTAAAAATCCTAGAAGAAATTAAATAGCATAAAAGACATAAATAAATGAATTCTTGGTAGTAGCAAAGATGATCAAGTACCTTGTTTATGATTTGTTGAGATCAACAAACGAATGGCCGCAACTGCATCGATTGAAGAGGGAAAACAAGGAAATTAAGGATCAAAATAAATTGCTGAAATGAGAGGTATATGAAGAAGCCAAAGAATGAGAGGTGTAAGAGTTGGAATACAATGAGAGACACGAAATTAGCATGGGGTCAACGACAAATTATTTGCTGTCTTTTGCTTAATTACTGCATGGACATTGTTGTAGTAGAAGGCAAATGACCAATTCCTTCTATAATAATGCTGGGATACAAAATAATTTTCTACAAATAGTTATTTTTAAACAATTCTTATATAGGTTTGGATAAACTAAAGTAAAAACGTAAGGTAATAAAATGGGAGTAAGACTCCTTTTAATAGTGTTTTATGGAAACCTACTCTTACAATTTATTTCATTAATTTCCACTATATAATTCAATTAAATTTACATTATGATAAAATATATGTCATGTGAGTCGTAATATTTAACGTCGAATCGAGTCTGCTAAATATGTGTTACAATTATGATCATATTATTGTTTGTTATTGATTTTCTGTATTAAAAAAGATCGATTAGATTTCTAATGAATTTTATGTCGTAATTAAATATTTATATATATATATATATATATATATGTATGTATTTGATAAACTCTTATTTAACCGTAAATATTAATAACAACACTCATTTGTATCATAAGTTTTAAATTCGTTACATGTAAAGATGATTATTTTAAAAAGTCATTGTTCAAGGGATATTTAATTTTTATTTCTTTATCCTTTACCTTATTTATGAAATATTCCAACACAATGTTAATTAAATGGTGGGAGTTACTTTTAAAATAGTTAAATTTACGGAATTAAATTATTTTATAGTAATATATAAGGAAACTTGAATGTGATTATAATCTTTATACATTTGAAAAAACTCAAATTTGACTTGAATTAGATTATTATAAATGTAAATTTAAATGAGTTATGGTGGAAGATAACAAAACTAATATATAGCGAATATATTGTTTTATATATAAGACATTATTAGAGAGATTCAAAGCGTTGTTTTATTTGTTTACTTTGCTTTGATTTTTCCTAGTCTATCATAGGTTCGTAACTACATTGTGAATAGTCTACCTAAAAGGAAATTAAGAACTTATAGATACACTACTACAAATTCAGGCAATAACAACACCCCATCAACAACGCATACTCACGAAAATTACGAAAAACCGTTGTGGAATGGATAATTATTTTTCCGCGGAATTTTATTAAACCTAATAACAACGGTATTAACTTTTCGTCCGTTGTTATTAGTTTTAACAACGGGGTGAACTAAAATAACCGTTGTAAATATATAAACTAATAACAACAGTTTAATCTATATCCGTTGTTATTAATTTGGCACAAAATGAGGAAAAGTAATAACAACGGGCACGAACAAACCCGTTGTTATAATGTGTTATTAATTTGGCGCAAAATTTGGCATAAATTAATAACAACGGATATGATTTTGTTGTACGGTGTTGTTAGTTGTAACAACGGTTAGAACTTTGTTAACCGTTGTAAATATATAAACTAATAACAACAATTTACTATGACTAATAACCGTTGTCAATATTTGTTAATAAACATGAAAAAAACACACAACACTAATAATACTGTACTGCAACACAAAAACACAAACACAAAGCGATTATACTGCAACACAAAATCCACAAACACTAAGACATACTCCCTGATCGTCTCTCAGTCATCATCTCCGTCTGCTATTTCTTATTAATCAGGTATTATTTTTATTAGTTTTGCTGAATTGTTCAATTCTAATAATTTTGCTTTATTGATTTCCTGAATTTCGTTTATTTGTGAATTAGTTGCCTTATACATTGCATTTTCTGAATTAGTTGGCTTATTATTGAATTAGTTTTAATTCGTTGGATTTTCTGAATTACTTGGCTTACTATATATACTACGAATGTAGATAAATGACTCGAACTTGGATGAATGCTGCGAATATGAGTGAGCCAAACTATAAGGATGGTTTAGCTGAATTTTATGAAGTCGTTGCGAACAATTTGAATGGTTCTTCTAGTATTCCATGCCCTTGTTAAAGATGTGGTAATATTAGGTATATGGCTATTCCGGACGTTAAAATTCACCTAGAAAAGTATAGTTTTAGTCGATCCTATACCCGTTGGATTTTTCATGGGGAATCATTAGAGGAAGATAATAACTTTGAAGAAGATGATCTTGAGGTATACGAAAGGATAACTGATGATCCCGAGTTTGCCGAGTATGTTGAGTTGGAAGCAGACGAGTTGAATGTTGGGTCTACAGATAATGAAGAAAAAGATGATGAATCAAATGCTTTTGAAGATAACAACATTAATTTGGATGACCTTGACACCATGTATGAGAGGTTGTGTGAGTCTGAAGCGCCTCTGTACCCTGGTTGTAAGTACACAAAGATGTCGGCTGTGGTGAAGTTGTATAATATCAAGGGGGCAAATGGGGTTAGTGACACATGTTTCACTAGTTTATTAGCCTTGATAAACGACATGCTTCCAGATGGTAATGTTCTTCCCGTGAAGACATATGAGGCTAAAAAACTAATTAGAGGGGTGGGTATGAAATATGAGAAAATACATGCATGTCCAAATGACTGCGTATTGTATCAAAAATTATATCAAAACTTAACCAATTGTCCGGTTTGTTTTGTGTGGCGTTATAAGGATAAGGAAGGGATCCCGGCTAAGGTGTTATGGTATTTTCAGTGATACCAAGATTCATAAGGATGTTTGCGAATAGCAATGATTCAAAAATGTTAACTTGGCATGAAACTGGAAGAATAAATGATGGGAAGCTAAGACACCCGGCAGATGGTATGCAATGGAAATCGTTCGACGCTAAGTATCCCGAGTTCGGCATTGAACCTAGAAACTTACGTCTAGCGCTGTCCACTGATGGAATGAACCCACATGGAAACATGAGTACCCAACATGAGTACTTGGCCCTAAACAACCTGGAAATAATATAGATGTCTATTTGGAACCTCTTTTAGATGATTTGCGAATTTTGTGGGATAGTGGGATAGAAGTATTTGATGCATATAAGAATGAAACTTTCAATTTGAGAGCGATGTTATTGTGTACAATAACCGACTATCCGGCTTATGGCGACCTTTCTGGGCATACGGTGCATGGGAAAGAGGCATGTCCATTGTGTGGGGGAGGATATCGAGTCTGAATACTTGAAGTGTTCTCATAAGTATGTGTATTTGAGAAATAAGAGGGGATTGGATCCTAACCATTGTTATCGCAAGCAGCAGAAAGCATTTAATGGACGTCAAGAACTTCGTCAACTTCCTAGAATTTTGAGTGGGCATGAAGTTTATCAGAAAGTAAAGCATATTGAGATAAAATATGGGAAGAAGAACGACTCTAAATTGTCTACTCGTGGGTATAAGAAAAGATCCATATTTTTTGATAAACTTCCATATTGGCCTGACCTGGAGGTCAGGCATTGCCTCGATTTCATGCACATTGAGAAAAATATATGTGATAATATTATCAATACCCTCCTGAACGTTCCCGGTAAAACAAAGGATAACGCCGCAGCTAGGGAAGATATGCAAATCATGGGTATTAGGCTAGAGTTGGCACCACAGAAGAGAGGTGGTACATTTTTACCGCCAGCAGCTTATACCCTTTCACGGAATGAGAAAAAAAAAAATTTGTGCATGCTTGAATGGAATTAAAGTGCCACATGGTTATTCGTCCAACATCAAAAGCCTTGTGTCGATGCAAGACCTAAAACTCACCGGGTTAAAGTCACATGATTGCCACACTTTGATGCAACAATTACTATCCATGGCTATTCGTTCCATTTTACCTGAAAAGGTACGATATGCTATTACCAGATTCGGTCTCTTCTTCCAGTCCATATGCGATAAAGTCATCGATCCCGATGATGCGGATTCATTGCAGGACCTCGTTGTCACCTCTCTTTGTCATTTTGAAATGTATTTTCCACCCTCTTTCTTCACTATCATGATTCACCTGACTACTCACTTGGTTAGGGAGATTTTGTACCTTGGGCCCGTGTACTTCAGATACCAGTATCCTTTCGAAAGATTGATGAAAGTGTACAAGGACTATACATCTAATCGGTATCGTCCAGAAGGTTGTATTTCTGAACGCGTTGTATTAGACGAAGCTTTTGCATATTGTTACGCTCATCTCTCCCCTGAGGAGTTAATTGGCGTTCCAAAGAATCGTCATAGTGACTGGATGACAGGAAAAGGTATTAGGGGCCGGGTTGAAAAAATTGTGGCACGTGACATGTTACATTTAGCACATACATATGTGCTAAACAACGAACATGAGGTGCAACCTTATATTCAACAAGACAAAGATGAGCTCAAATACGATCACCCAAACAAGAACGGTATGTGGATTGCAAACGAGCATAGGAAGACGTTCGGAGAGTGGTTTAGGAATATTGTCTTGGAGTATAAGAATTTGTATGGTGATAACATCTCTCCTAGGTTACTACGTCTTGGTTTAGGTCCAAATGCCAGGGCCACGTTTTTCAGCGGTTTTGCTATTAATGGTTATACTTTTTACACCCGCGAGCAAGATAAGTTGAGCACAATGCAAAATAGTGGTGTGAGTTCTGAATTTGAGGCAATGCACTTTGCTACTTCAAAAGATAAAAAACCTATTTGGGGAAAATGCCTTTATTATGGTGTTATTCAAGAAATATTGGTATTAGATTACATTGATTTCATAATACCTCTGTTTCGATGTAACTGGGTTGATAACAACAACAATTGTGTTCGAAAGGATAAAATGGGATTTACGTTGGTCAATTTGGATAAGGTTGGAAATAATAAGGATGATCCTTTCATAATGGCATCCCAAGCTAAACAAGTGTTCTATGTCACTGATCCTATGGATAAGAAGTGGTTTGTTGTAGTATCTATAAGGAGTAGACGGGGTGCACTCGATAATGGTGGGGATAATGATCAGGATGTCATGTTTGAGGGAATGGATCACTCTTCCACTGTATCTTATTTCGACAATGTTGACACTGATCATGATAACATTGAAAGCATCTATATGCGTGATGATCATGGTGAAGGTATTTGGGTTAACGAAGAAACTATGTCGGGCAAGAAACGTCTCCGATCCTGAGGTGGTTAATAATGTGAGGTATTAAATATTTTTTTAAATAACTATCTTTCTGATTATTGTTCAAGATGTGTAGTCATTCAGTGTATTGTCTTTAGCTTTTGTTAACTTTGGTCATTGTTGAAGATTCCTAAATTATTTATCTTTTGCTCATTCAGTATACAGTCTCCATGTTTTGGTTTCTGCTGATTATTATTGCAGTGTATAGTGCTTATGCTATAGATGTCTCTTTTTATAATTAGAAAAAAAATAAAGGTAAGCAACAACAACGGTTGTTCTAAATATACCCGTTGTTATTGCTTATAACAACGGTTATTAATCACTAACCGTTTTCATAGTTTTTATTAATCACAACGGGTAGACGACTTTAACCATAGTCACTACTCTATCACAACGGTTTGTTTATAATAACCGTTGTCAAGATTTGTTAATAAAGATGAAGAAAACACACAACACTAATAATACGACTGTACTGCAACACAAAAACTCTATCACAAAGCGATCATACTGCACCACTAAGACATACTCCCTGATCGTCTTTCTGTCATCATCTCCCTTATTAATCAGGTATTATTTTTATTAACTATTTCTTATTAAGATTTTCTAGCTAGATTGTTCAATTCTTATTATTGAATTGTGGATTTCCTGAATGTCGTTTATTATTGAATTTGTTAATTAGTTCAATTTTAATTTTGCTTTATCGATTGAATAGCTTTGAATTGAATTTGTGAATTAGTGTATTATTGAATTTATGACCATTATTAAAATTAGTTTAATTACTTCTAATCATAAGTCAAACAACAAATTAACCAAACACCAAACAACATTAATATTATTAAATAATAAGTTCAAACGGCGCCACACACAAATGGCGCCAAAACAACCAAACAACAACAACAACAAACTAAATTGAGTCTGGGTAAATCTCCCGGATAGCTGCCACCGCTAGAGCATATGCATCAATCGGGTCAGCCTCGGCCAGAACCAACCCTTCCCACTGCTCTACCTGGGTCACTTCAACGAGGTCGACCCCATTTGGGAAACGGTGACGGTCATGTTCAGTAGCCACCCATAGTTATGGCCCAGGCTGGTGGTCCCTGCTCTCAATCCAATCTTTTCGCCCATTCCTGGCCTTGTCAAACATTCTTGCCAGTTTGAATGCGGACGCACGATGAGCGTCCGTCATCCCAAACTCGAAAACGAGTTCCCCTGTAAATTACCTGCCATGCCAATTTTGCCTCATCTTCTTGATTAAGTAGCCATTTTGAATAAGCGTATCACGGAGTTTCTTGTAGCTTTTACACACAACTTAGCCACCCTCAATATAAGAAGGCATTTGTTTCATGATGCAAGCATATGGTTTAGTAAACATTTCGGACATTTTGTATGGTTGATGTTAGTATTTTGGGGGAATGAAAATATGTTATTGATTGGAGTTGGGAAATTTTGTATGTGGTTGATAGCCTTGTATTGAGGTTGTATTTATAGAGAGTTATTGATTGGAGTTATTGAGTCACATGCAGTTACTGATTCACATGCATGCATTGGTTCACATGCATGCATTGGTTCACATGCATTTACATTTCTTAAAACGACTATACATTCACATGCAGTTATTGATTGAGTAAATGTGTGAATGTATATATATGCAGTTACATTTCATATGCAGTCAATGCACTTACTGCAATATGCAGTAACTACTGTCCACAACGGTTATAAACAAAGGACCCGTTGTGGTTGTCTTTATTTGGATTTTCATATTGGCGCAAATAGGGTGAAAATATATAACAACGGCTATGTTGCACCGTTGTCATTACTCTATCACAACGGTTTTAGTCAGTAAAACTGTTGTGGAAACAAATAACAACGGTTTTTTTTAACGAATAACCGTTGTTATTTCTTAATATTATTATTTTAATTAAAAGATATTGCAGTCCAAACCCGTGAATAAACAACAGCAGAACAACTGTAACAGCAGAAACAACATTGATTAAAGCATCCATTGAACATCATCAATGGCAGCATAACCCCTCTATTAATACAGCCTCAAAACCCCTCCTTTAAATATTACATAACCCTAATTAATTACTCCAAAAATTAACATCATCAATGGCAGCAATTAACCTTCCCAACGATGAGACGACCCTTACAAAATTGATTGCAGATGAGGAGGAGGCTCTTGTCGTAGTTTCCGCTGATCATCACCCACTGATTAAAGGATCCATTGAACATCGAAAGGTTTATTGGATTAAGAGGCTTGAAGCAGTCCGACTTGTCAACCAAGCGTCGTCATCATCATCGTCCTCTGGCTACCCACGTCGGCCTGATACTCGCAGGATGGATGCCGCAAGAGATATCTTGAGCTGTACCCGTCCTACCTTATCTCCACATGCAAGACGTGTACTTGCATGCATTGAATCTGTTATTTCAAAATACGAGGTTAATGATCCGGAAGTCATCAGTATCATCAATATTGTTCCGGATTGTTGGTGGCAGTGTGAGAAAAGCTTTTTACTCTTAACCGGAATTGTTCCGGATTATTTAACATCTTTATTTATTTGATGTCGGATGAATGTAATGTACTTTAATATAAAATCTAGGTTATTCCTAATGAAATCAATGAGAAAGAATGTTGTTTAAAGTGTTTGAATTGATATGATTAATTCCGTTGATGTTCAATATTTTGATGTTTGATCAATAGCGATAATCTACTATATATAAAAGGGTTTAGGGTTTAGGGTTTAGGGTTTAGGGTTTAGGGTTTAGGGTTTAGGGTTTAGGGTTTAGGGTAGAGCTGGCAAAAGGTGACCCGACTCGAAGAACCGACCTGACTTATCCGAAAACCGACCTGATAGAACCCCTAAATTTGCTGAACTGAAACCGACCTGAACCGACTCGAAGGTTAACCGATAAACCGATAGAACCTGAAATGATATGACCCGAACCGACTTGTGACTCGACCCGACCCGACCCGAAACCCGATTCACCCACAAACCCGACCTGACCCAAACCAAACTGAACCGACATGTAACCCGTTTTAACCCGATGAAACTCGACCCGACTCATAGGCAAATAATCTTTTTTAAGAATCTAAATTTCTTTATAATTTGTTTTTTTGTTAATAAATTTGATATAAAAAATTATCGCTCATTTTATTTTTCAAAACAAAATGTAATCTTAAAATAAATAGTCAGTTGTAAATTTAGTATGCCATATTCCTAATTAAACTTATTAATAATTATTTTGCAAGTTATATATGTAGAAAATTTTAAATTAACGCTTTGTGAGAAAAATAGTGTTTAGTTTTGGCTCCATTGAGAACAATAAAGGGAAGAAAGAGTTATGAGTTATGACCATACAATCCGACCTCGATTATTAATTATGATCTTAAAATCCAAACCTCAAATACACCATTCTAATAGAGCCTATTCAAACTTAAATACGTAGGATCATCGTCAAGATAATAAATAAAATCTATTTCATAGGTAATTCATTTATTTCCTTGCCATACTTCATATGTCAAATGTTTAAAACTATGAACTACATAAACAACTGATTAATTTAGACCAAAAACATTATTTTTTGTCCCTAATATAGGCGAATCCGACACTGGATAGGCACTCATGTCATATACTTATAACCGAGGTCGAGCAACATAAGTGTTCATTGAAATTATACAATCATCATTTTTTTAGTGTTATACTCTTATATTTTACAAATATCTTTTGTATCGAGTTCCTCTAATCCAATATTATAATTCATAAGTTCAAAAGTGATCTTTTAACAGAACGACCCGACCATTGACCCGATTAATTTTCAAATTTAAGACGACAATATAAAATGCCAGACCCATCAGTAACCCAAAACCAAATCGGTCTCGACCTGATCAAGCATATTGACCTGATATATCCCGACTCATTGGTCAACCGATCCGAAACTGAACCGACCTGTTGTAGTTATTGACCCGATTAACCTAACCCGTAAGCGACCCAACCCGAACCCGACTCAACCTGAATAAGCAACTTGACCCTAGCAAACCCGAGCCCGACATGACCCGAACTGCCTGAACCCGACCCGTAACCGACCTGATTGACCCGATTGCCACCTCTAGTTTAGGGTTTAGGGTTATTTTGAAGTAACGCACGTATACTAATAATATATATATATATATATATATTAATAATTCTATATATATCTATCTCATCAAGCCTATCTATATATATATATATATATATATATATATATATATATATATTATACTTTGTATTACATTAGTTTGATCTAATTAATTAAAAGTGATCCGACCCAAAAATGATACTTAATAATCACGCGGATAATAAATAAAGATTTCTATCGAATTAAATTAAATAACCCGATACTAGCTAACTAATTTTGGGTCGGATCAGTTTCAGGTTAGTGATGCAAAAACGGCCCGACTCGATATATAACCTCATCCGCTTGACCTGGAAATGATCGACGACAATTAACATTCCTGAAACAGACACGAGAGCCGAAATGACCCAGCCCTCGCTCGCTCCCTGACCCAAACTAACCCGGTAAAGTTAAATACCCTACGAATCTAACCCGATCGGAATATGGCCTAGTAACCATTTATTTGTTGATAAAACGTAATAAGTATAACAAGTGATAAATAATGTGGGGTGTGGTGATAACTGATAAGTAATAATTAGTGATAAATGTGGGGTAGTTTTGATGGCCGTCAATATATGAAGATAACCATTTGTTGATAAAACGTAATTAAGCGAGACGATAAATAACAAAAACCGTAAATATAATGGAAAATAGCTGTGGATTATTGTAAGGGGCCGGTTTCTTCAATTTTATGTGGTTAGTTATTTGATTATAAAGATCGGACTAAATAGGTGGTAAGTTGTAAACGTTTGAACCCAATAATATATTATAGGTGGTAAAAAGCAAAAAACCGTCCCTTTTGAGCATATATATATGCATCAATAACCGTCCCTTTTAGCGTACTTGAACGAAGTCGATCGACCCCATTATTTAATTTGGGAAACATTGACGTGTATATATAATACTTGCATGCATTGATTAATCTGTTATTGCAAAATACGAGGTTAATGATCCGGAAGTCATGTAACAACCCGAAATGTACCCTATTTTTCTAGTGAAAATATTTTACGGATACTTTTCAGCATATTTAAGTTTTAAATTGGAATTTATTGTTTCCAGTCGAATTTGGAATTTCCGAGTTCGTATTTGGAATTTCTGCGAGATTCCATGGGAATCCCGTTTTTAAGTCAACTTTGACTTTCGTTGACTTTTCCGACTCACCCCGTAAATTGAAAGACCGAAATTATATTTGAAAAATAATAAATTTAATTTATTTTTATTAAGAGTTATTTAAATTTATGATAATTTAATATAATTATTTTGAATTTATTCGGAATTTAAGAGAAGGTTTTACGGTTTAACCCCGAACGTCATTTAACTATTCCCGAGTCAACTTAAATCCCGAAACAAACCCGAAACCCGACTTTGGCATGAGTCACACGCCCCATGTCATCTTTTTCCACTCACTTTAGATCTTTTAATTCTTTCGATTAAACTAATACGAATATCTAAAATATTTGTTACTTTATCGACCCGTTAACTTAAACTCCGCAAATCGCTTCAAAAACAGACCCGATCGTCTACAACCATACGGCTCCTCCCTCTCCTCTTAGACTAGATATTTGTCGTTTCTTTTGATTACAATAACATAATAAATCTAATTAAATATCTAGATATTTTGATAACTATCATAACTGAATAATATCTAATTAATTCAATAATATAATTATAAACCCGAGTCAATCCCGTAACACAATTCAAAAACCCGACCATTATTTCCCTATATTTTACACGTCATTCCCCACCCCTTATTCACTACTTATCTTTTCATTTTATACATAAATCAACTTAATATCTAATTATACTTTCTTTATTATAATCAAAATCGTTCTGGTGTTTCTCATCCGTTCTCTCGTCTTGAGCAAATCGTCACACCCTTCATTCTTTTCAATCCGTCCTAACTATATTTCTAGAGTCTCCTCTCGCTCTTTTCATCTCCACGTACGTTTTATTTCAATTCCTTCCAATTCCGACACAATCGGTTTCACACTTAATTATGGAAAATCAGTTTTATTCTAAAATGTTATTCTTGTCATTTCTTATAGGGAAGATTTGGAAGACGAGTTTTGGTGACCCCTCGTATATTTTAAAGAAGATTCGTAAGAAGACGGGTTTATACTTCTTATTTTTGGGTGCTAAGTGATTTTGTGCTAGCTAAGGTAACGATTCCGAGTTACTCGACGAATTTATGTTACATATCTTTGTTTTTGTTCATGTTATTGTTATTTATGGTTTTTGGTAGTAACATGATAAGTAGTTATGATTATTATTTTGTATGAAATTTTTAACAGGTTTAGTGTTCTTGACATATTTGGATGATTTATTTATAACCATGATTTTTGTATGAATAATGTTTAAATTGGTTGTTAAAATGGTTGTTTGTTAATTAAAACATGTTGGAAATAATTTGGGATTTGTAGGTTGGTAGAACCGTGTAGGGTGGCTGGAAAACCAGCCCAAACCAGGCCGGTTCAGGCCGGTTCAGGCCCGGTCCAGGCCGGTCTGGGTTGGTCCGGGATTTGGTCTTTGGGTTTGTGTCGATACTTGATTGTTTTGTTGTTGTTTTGACGGGTTTTAAATATGTTAAGCATGCGGGAAAATATTAAGAAACGGTTTTATAAATGTTGACCAAAACTGGCCAAAACAGCCCGTGGGCCAAACCAGGCCCGGTTCAATTCGGCCCAGTCCAGGCCGGTCCAGCCATGACCCGTGAGTCCTTTGGACTTGTGACGGTTTTTGAGTTATTGTTATTTTATCGTGTTTTGTAATATTTAGCAAGTGGGAAATTTTAATAAGTAAATTATTTAATTAAAAGCTTTTCATAAATATTATTATTTCTCACATGTTAGAAATTATAATACGAGATTGTAGTTTAATTTGATATCCTTTAAGTCCAGCGGGTTTTCGTATGAATTAATAATTCACATGTTAGAAATTGAATGAAATAGCATGAAATGAATGTGATATTCTTATGTTCAAGCCTCGATGGCTAAGACTCTGTTTCTAGCCGGTTTGACCAAACGGGTTTGGTCAAACTAAGATCTAGTCAGCCCCGTTTTGACTGATGACCCGTCGCGGGACTCGTGTCGGGGATTTGTCTTCAAATAAGGTTTTATTTAATTATTGAATTAGCCTTAGTAGATCTGAGGCGATATGTTATTTGGTTATGATTTATATGCAAGTAGTCACATGTTAGGAAATTGTTTCCGTGACTGTTTGATTATATGGTTGGTGTCGTGTTGACTAAGTACCCATAGAGAATTATGAGTATATGGCGTCTTGACCATTCTAATTCTAAATGAGTAGCTTGGACCATGACATTGATAGGCCTTACTGTCTTTAACGAGTATATGTTCACTTGTTGATAATTTTTGTGTCCCGGCTTGGTGGGTTTATATCCAAGTCGGGGCATGGCTGCCTAATAGTTCCACTTTGGGAATGGAGCCAGCTTAAGTACTAGCCAACTCT
>JAIUZE010015662.1:0-16544 GCA_022085475.1 Heliosperma pusillum
CAGGGGAGTAACTCCGGGTTCTCCCAGCCATATCACATTAAACGTACATATAAGGAAATACAAAATTAAAATCATGCATATATAGATATACATGTGAGTTACAATAAGATTAGATAGGCAATTCGATAAATAATGATAAGATCATGTGGAAATCAAATCCGAAACCATCATGTTATTCAAAGACTAGGGGAAGACACTCTTAGGCAACCGAATACGCTCACTAGGGCTTGCATTTCACCGTTAGCGGTATAAGATTGATAAGATTGAGACTCGACAGACAAACCAAGTCAAGTCATGCGATGATCACAATAAATCCAACATATTATCATCCATTCACGAACCAAGACATTGACGGTGTTCAATCATGCAATGACCATGAATAATATCATGAAATCACGCATTCAAAGACGACACAAGACGACATCTCTCACTGTAAATGAAACGCACTAGCATCGGTCCCCAGCAAGAGATAAAGGCAATAAGGGATAACATTCCCTGAAAACTCATACGCGCGCTTACATTTCGCCTATGAGACTATTTCTCCTGTAGGCACGCGATAATAAATATCCGTCCTAGTCTAAACATGGCCAGGATCTCGGAATCACGTTTTCCGATTCGACATGCGATAACGTTTCGCATCCAAGACTCGGTCTTACAAAGAAAACGCCGAGTACCCCAAATTCGGTAGATCAATTCACGAAAGAGGCGGAAAAGAGCTCAAGCCTCATAACATGCGGTACGCTACATGCAAATAACACCACCTCGCAAGTACACAACATTTGACGGCAGGGTCGATCAACGCATAGCGTTCAACTCCCAACAACGTCGTCGTATGCCCACTAACACATGCATTTAAGCAGTAGGATACCTCTCCGTTCCGACATTCCAGCCTTACGAACGGAAAGGTAGCCAAGGGAATGAGAATACAAAGCACAAGACAAAATAGTGCTTAAACCGTAACATTGTAAAAACCGACTCAAAGTGGGAACATATCGAAAACCGTCACAAAACACGTGATACATGCGAAAGAGATATCATATATCCAAAACATGAATATTATAAGACATTTCGTAAAATTATACGATAAACCGATCATGCGAACTATTATAAATCACGAGTTTTAGAAAATAAAGGAAATGCATACAGCCGTGTTCCAGGCCGGGCAACAGACCGGCGGCCGGTACCCCGGCTCAGAACACAGGGCAAAAAATCCAAAAATCACAAAAACAGAGAAATGTAGTCTAGGCCGGTCAGTAGACCGGCGGCCGGTGGGCCGGCACAGAGCACAACACCAAAAATCCAACTTCACTTACTGATGTATTCCAGGCCGGTCAAGAGGGAGGCGGCCGGTACCCCGGCTCAGAGCACAACACTAACCAACACAAAAATCACAAGTTTGGAAACTATCAAAACAAGGGTCTACTTCAAATGGTCATAACTAGAGTTATAGACATGGGAATGCAGAAATTCCAAGTCGAGCTGATAGCTTATCCTCTTACGGTTCCAACGAGTGGTCACAAGCCCAAAACAAGCAAGTAACGAAGGAGTTATGATCATTCTACGAACAAGGGTCGGTGCAGGAAATTGCCAGCCGGGCACTAGACCGGCTGCCGGTCCTTCGGCCAGGAACACCCTTCTACCCGAGAACCACCAACACCAATCCTATCATTTTCAATTCTCCTAATTCACTTCTAATAATTATCAACAATCAATATTCATCATCAACAATCATCAAATAACAACCAATCATAAATCATAACATGATTCCTAAGCTTCTAATCATATTCCAAATACGATTTCTAACATATAAAGCATGCAAAACACGTAAATGATACCGAGTAACCCTTCACCGTTACCTTTACGCGTCTTTAATCGATTACTAAACCTTCCTAGTAGTCTCCACCTACAAATAGGTAATAAAAGAGGAATATCATCCATCTTGAGAAAGACGGATAATTTAAAAAGCGAGAAAGACGGTAATTTTATTACCAATACGGATAGAGGAAGCTAAGAGGGGAAGAATAAGACGAACTTACGTGAATTCCGTCAAAGAACGAATGCTCTAGGCGAATTCTAAGATCGAAATCAAAGAGGGAAAGCTTTTGATTTGGGTTTCTTAGTGATGAAGAAAAGTGTTGGTGTTTGTGTGAATGAAAATAGAATAAGTGGTAGTATGAGATTTATAAGGAAAAGTCAACAAAAGTCAAAGTCGGTTTAAAAGTCAAGAAAATTCAAAGACGACTTAAAATTCAAGAAAAGTCAAAGACGACTTAAAATTCAAGAAAAGTCAAACTCGACTCAAAAGTCAAGAAAAGTCAAACTCGACTCAAAAGTCAAGAAAAGTCAAACTCGCCTTAAAACGGGATTTTCATGGAATCTCACAGAAATTCCAAATACGAACTCGGAAATTCTAAATTCGACTCGAAACATAAAAAGCTAATTTAAAACTTAAATTCGCTGAAAAGATTTCGTAAAATATTTCTACTAGAAAAAGAGGGTACATATCTTTAACGAGTATATGTTCCCCACTGATAGCTATTGTGTCACTGACTTGGGCCTTTTGATACCAAGCCGGGGGCATGGCTGCCTAATTGCTTCCACTATGGGAATGGAGCCAGCTTAAGTACTAGCCATCTCTGCTTAGGGGGTCGCCTAGTAGAGTTTCTCATGTACGGTTATGTCATGGGACGAGGAATGGGTTAGCTGTTGTCGCTAGGTCTGATCAGTCTAGGACTAGGATGTTTTCCTACCTTGTGGTATAGACTCGAGTTACAGTAGACTATTGGCCGTACTAGGAACTTATGCCTGTTTGTATAAGTATTGGTCTTTTATGTTTGTATGATTCTATGAATCTTAGAAGGTGAGATGCAAGCCGGCTAAGGTTGATAGAGTTTGGATTACCGATTGTTAACTGATTCACATGATTACGTGTTGATTAGGGTTTGAGTGTATCACGGCCATGTTTCAAAGAGGAACCTCTGAGCTAGCATACCAGCTTCCCTACCTCGTGTTATAGTTTATTATCGGATTCACATGATAGCTTTCATATGCTAGGTTATATGTTAGTTAATTGTTTCATAACATGAAAAGCATATCATATATGTTAAGGTTTTGTATTTTCCATATACATTGCTTTTATGTTATTCATGTTTTATTAAACTCGACATTTCGTGGCTGGGAGAACTCGGAGTTACTCCCCACTGACTGTGGCTTCCGTGTTTATATTTAATGCGGTTGGCAGGTTTGTGATGCATACTTTGGGTACATTGACGAGCTAGCGAGCGAAGTATTTACCTTGGACCTATATTCGGTTCTTAGGATTGTATATTATTATACACTCTTTTATTTTCCGTATTTATACGGGAGATATGTCTCCCGTCTTGTATATTTCTTTTGTATAATATTATTTCCTTTTTGTTGAACCTTTGTATTTAAGACACCTTCTTATGATGAATATATTTAATAGTAGGTTCCGGTTTTAAAATGTACCGATTTTCACTAAGGTGAACCTATTAGAAACGTATTCTCATCTTTTATTTATTTAAATTATTTTTTTTCTTTCCGCAAATTTGAGGGTGTCACAAGTACGATCTTTTGAGCTTATTCAAAATAGGAGAGCTTATGTGACCAAATATTTTGTGCCATAAGCACGGATCATCTAAAGTAACTTTCATGCATGTAAAAGAGTCAGTAGGAATAGCATTCAAGTAAATCATATAAACATTCCTTTTGCGATGACCCTCAAGTATTACTCTACTAGTACCTTCAATTATAATGCGACAAGTATTTGAATGAAACACAATCTTGTTTCCTTTATCGCATAATTGAGAAATACTTAGTAGATTGTGCTTGATACCATCAACCAAATATACATTACTAATTGAATGAGAAAAGGATATACCAATCTTACCAACATCGATGACGTTTCCTTTCTTATTATCTCCGAAATTGACCTTACCTCCATCAAAGGGTTTCAGTGAAAGAAACAGATCTTTATTTCCAGTCATGTGCCTTGAGCAACCACTATCAAGGTACCAAAGGCTCTTTTCTTTCACAATGACCTACAAAAAAATTCAAATGCTACTTTTAGGTACCCAAGCAAGGTTGTGTGATACACGGATTTCGCGGTCCTTTTCCAAAACTGTGGTGCACGGGATACCACGGCTGGAGAAACGAGGGACGAGCGTGAAAGCACACCCACCAACTTTTGTGGGAAGTTGGAACCGTTCGAATACTTTATGTCATGTCAAGACACAAAGGAATGACATGAACACTAAGAACTCGTTACCCTTAGCCTTCTATGTCTAGAATGACTCTCGTGGATGCCAATGAACACGGATGTTCACAGAGATCTGGAGTAAGGGGTGAGAGTACGTATTTGGAAGTTCTTTTGACCGAACACCTAATCCCTCCCGCCTTGATAGCAGCCTCTACTAATTATTAGGGAGACTCTTCTGTTATTGATGTGTTGTCGGTTATATGCATGCAATGCAACAACCACATTTTAATCCTAACATGTGAACTTAGACTATGTCGGTTGAACATGTAATTTAACAATTAATTATGTCGAATTGGATTTAGGATTGATTGGCATGTGAGAACACAAGTAATTAAATCATACAATGATTAAATAGAACTATAAAAGACGTATTACAATTGATGACAACGAATATGGGATCTATGTCGGAAATATGTTTGAAAGATTAATTGAAATAAACAAAAAAAATTAATAAAACTAAACGAAATCAGATTAGCAGTGATAATACGAATAATAGCCAGTTAATTACCCAATTAAACTACGTCAAAGTGAACCAGGAAGTTCAGAGACAGAAACCAGCTAGGAACAGGCGCAACAGGAGGTGAGTCCTCTGGAAGAGGCGCAACACTCTGTGCGTCTGTTCCTGAGTTGGGTTCTGGCTGTGAAGCCATAATCACAATCAGTTAATATTTTGTTGGTATTTACGGTTTATTAATGATCTATAAGTCGAATTTGAATGATTTAACAAATTAAATTATACTAGTTATATCAAAGACGAATTTAGAGATTAAATATAGACAAATCTAACCTCTAAAGACACAAAATTGATAGATGACAAAAACGACTTTGACATAGATCCGACATGAATCTTACATTAATTAAATAAAGTAGAAAAGATGGGATTAAACACCCTCAGACTTACATGTTGACGAAACGAGATATGAACTAAAGTTATCGATTTAGCGACATCTCGACTCGAATGTAAAGAAAGTGCTCTCGCAAGAGGAACAATCGATTAGTTAAAGTTGATTAATATTGATTATTGTTGAGTTGGTCAAATTGGTGGGTCAATGCAATGACGTGACAGGTACCCAGAAGGATCTGAGCTTACTTGGTCGATTGATCAAGCACGTAGTTGTCAACATGCTTAAAGCAAGGTCTAGAATGCAAAGAGAGAGAAAGAACGGGCGAAACACTCGCGTGCCTTGAAAGTGTGCACGAACCTCTCCTTATATAGGGAGAAATCCGAAGAGTTTTGGAATAACTCGAACACGGAAAGAAATCTAGAAAATATTCCGGAACCAGGCAAACAGAGCTGGGGAAGAGGCGCAGAAGGCACTGCGACTCTTGGAAGAGGCGCAACACCCGCTGTGTCGTTTTCTAAGCAGTTTCCTACTTTGAAAGAAAGATTTCCGCGTTTCTTTATGGGAATTGCGGTAGATTTCGAATTCTTTTCTAAATAATATATGAATATATTTTACAAAGAAAGATAAGTTTTAAAACATTAAAATATCCGGAATATTCTCGAGCGTTCAGACACGGTTTTAAAAGATGGTTTACAGAAAATGAAGCGGTTTTTGACCGGACTCCAAAATAACTCTAACGACTGTCAAAACGACCGTATCGGTACTTAGATGACGACCAAGGGGTAGACACAACTGTTTGAGCTATCACTTGACGATAAACTTATGAATTGTCATAAATCGTTCCGCATACCAGACATGCGGCCCAATCATCACTGGGTGGTTGGTAGAAGGTGTAGATTTGAGGTATCTACATGTTGGGTCCTTTAATGTTAGTTACTCTATATATTAAATATTTTCTAACCCAAACTTGTCTCACAATTCTTAGCTTAATTTTGGGTTGAGGAGGAGATTTAGGGTTTTGATGTTGTTTGGGTTCTTTGGCATGTTGCTGGTGAGTTTGTTGTTTTTGCTTAGGCAAATTTTGTTTCTTAGTACAATCAAAGCTCATATCGTAGAACCAACCATGTTCATTATTCCTAACTTTTTCTACATGTGGTTCCGGGTTAGGATATATGTCTTCTTCTTCTTATGTGTTAGAGGTATCTGACAAAGTTTATATTTCTTTTTAGGTCATTTGTGTGTTTTTCGCAATTTTCTAGGAGATGACCCGTCTAACCACAATAATTGCAAATAAGATACTCAGGTAAATTAACACATTTTATTTTTCTAAAATCACGTTCAGAAGGAGTGAATTTGCATTTAGAGTGATCTCTACGACCATATCATTCATAACCTAAACCCATCTTCATATTATTGTCAGATTGTTTGGTTAAGAAATTTAAGACGATTGTACTACCTTCCCATTTGTCATGGACTTTACTAGCAGTAATAAGAGTTCTTTTAGAGACTTAATTTTTTTTTGACACACAGAGTGGTCAGTCTCTTGATTTTTGGAAGAACTACTTTCCCTAAGATTGTCACGAATGTCTTGAAAGCGTTTATTAAGAATCAAAACTACATCTTAGTGTTGTTTCTTAATATACAGAATTTTGAGCTTTAGATTCCTTTAATTGCTTGGAGGAAGAGTCAATTTCCCTCTTTTGTTATGAGATAATAACGTCTTTAGCTTTTATTTCAGTTTTTAGAAGATCATTGGCTTTTCTCAACTCTAAGGTTATAGCTTCATTAACCATAACCTTTGCCTCAAGTTGTTTAATGTTGAGTTTTAACTCTGAGGTTATAGCTTCATTAGCTATAACTTTGGACTCAAGAGCTATTTTCTCAACATCGTTGGATTCGAAGGTTGTGGCTGAATTAGCCATAACTTTAGAACTCAACTTGCTTGTCTTGACTTTTAGAAGTTGATTCTCTTTAGCAATATCGAGGATTTGTTCCTTAAGTTCATTTATTTCCAGACTTTGATCATGACATTGATCAAGGGTTTGTTCGAAGTAATCTATCATAGCATTTCTTGGCAATTTCTTAACTTGCTTCTTAAGACGAATAAGCTTACCTCGTCATATTCACTTTCCGAGTCAGATTCTCCAATAAAACAGTACTCAGATCTTGAGCTGCTGGACTCATCAACACTGTGTTTGATTACCAATGTTGCGTAAACAAAGATTAGCAACTTCTTCCTCTTCGGATTCTTCATCATCTCCCGTATGGAGCTCTCCCCAACACGATGCTAGCATTACTTGCTTGAATTCCTTTTTAGTCTTTTCCCTTTTGGATTTATCCTTGATCGTCTTCAATGAGGGACAATCATTGATCATGTGATCAGTCTCCCCACACTTGAAGCAACCTCTATTTGTGAAAGAAGATTTTGAGTCATTGAGTTTTTTGTTAAAGGATTTGTTATCACTGAATTTGTTTTTTTTTTCCTTTAAACAGATTCTTTTTTAATCGTCTTGCAAACAAGACATTCTGATCTTCTATATCGTCTTCACCATCACTAGCTTGCAAAGCTATACTTTTAGCTTTGCTAGAGTCCTCATCAGGCCTGTCAAGTAGATGCTCGTGAGCCATGAGAGACCCTATTAGCTTTTCATATATGAGAAGAGTGAGATCTCTCGCTGCCTCAATCACAGTCACTTTGGATGTCCATCTCTTAGATAGACTCCTAAGGACTTTTCTTACAATATCCTCGGAATTGATTTTTCTCCCAATATTTCGGAGTTCATTTGTTATACTAGAAAAACGTGCCGACATACTGTTAATTGATTCATTCTTCTCCATTGAGAAAAGTTTGTATCTTTGAATGAGTACATCAATCCTATGCATTTTCACTAGGGCATCACCTTTGTATGCAAGTTCAAGACCATCCCATATTTCCTTAGCCGTACTACAAGATGAGAAACGATCAAACTCAGTGCTTATCATGCTGTTTTGTTACAATGTCATGGCTTTCGAGTTTTTCTCTGCCTTACGGTAGTCAGCCTCAATATAGTCCTTTTCCTCTTTCTCATAGGTTGTGCCATTTTCATATGCAACCAATATTTTGTTAGGACCATTTTGGATGATCTTCAAACATTCCCAATCATGTCCCTTAATATAGTGTGTCATCATGTTTTTCCAAAGACCATAGTTTTTCCCTTCAAAGATGGGAGCTTTCAAGTGATTGGATTCCATTACACACGAAATAAAATAAAAAAAAAGATAGTGGGATTAGCCTATATGCGGTTAGGCAATCAAGAGCACGAGGCTGTGATACCAATCGAACGAGTAAGAATAAATCTAGTACTATTATCAAATACCGTTTATTCAAAAGTAAGATGCAAGAAAGGTACGGCTTTTCTAAAATAGGTTTTGCAAAATAAAGATTTTACTTGAAATATTTATCACAATGCAAAATATAAAATCTAATGTGAAAAGCTTAATTTTAATGCATGAGGTACATGGGTATTTATAGTAGGAGAGCTAACTAGGGTTTAATAAAAACCCTAGTATAGCCGTGAGCTAACTTGGGTACCAAGATAAGTTTAGGATAACTTCACAAACCCTAATTCACTATATGTCTCCGTTGTGCAACAAGAAAGATATTAGGTTTAGAATCCTATTTAAACTCTAATTGAACACAAGAGCTATTCATAAACAACACGGCTCATAAGTCTTAGTTTCGTGAAGCCTTAGTCCAACATGGTTTTAACAAGATATATTTAGGGTTTATAGTTGAACATATATGAAACCCTAGATAGAATGACAACTCATAGGTTGTTTTACTAATCAATAGAGAAATCATAATTAGATTCAAATTAAATAAATTTAAACTATGATCTACCATAAATACACCTCTAATAAAGGTTTGTTTAAAAACTTTATTCAAAACGGTTTTAAAAAATTAAGACAACCATACCGATTTCCGCAGCTCCAAGGTTATAGTATAATTACTTATAACCTTGAGGCTGGCAAGTAAGGTTATAGGTAAAACAACTATAAGTTTACTTCCCAAAATTAGTATTGAAAGATACCGTTATTGGATGACGACCTATACTATAAACGTTTCCTGGAGATCTTCAGTATGTTGATCATCATTTCGTTCCAATCTTGAGCTCTTCATCTTGAGCTCCACAAGCTACTTCCATTCTTTATCTTTGATCTTAAGCTAGACTTTCGCCAAGGTTATGACAGAACAAGTCATAACTTCACCGCAGCCGCTCCAAGGTTATGACTCAATGACCTATAACCTTGCAATACCTTTGCTTCACAAATCATCAGGGTTATAGTTGAACAACCTATATCTTTAAGTGCCAAACCAGGTTTAATCTATCAAAGACTAAATAAACAATTACAAGCACACACATATACATTATAAGACCAAACATGTCATTATCAAAACCAAACACATGACTATATGGTTCAACACCACTAATAATAATTATTAACAAAAATGAAAAAAAAAATCATATTAACCACATTTTCATTCCACCGGCTCAAATACATTCCACCAAAACTACCGCCGCACTACATATCTCCACCATCATGTATTTTTGACCACCCAACCACAAAACCACTAGGTTCACACCGTTACTTAACCACCACCGCCAAAAATTGAAGGATCTTCACGCGCCCACCACGTCTAGTTAGGGAAGGAAGACAACGAAAGTAGATTGGTACCTATGGAGCTGTTGACGGCGAAAGGAGGAGGTCAAAGGACAATTATGAGCAAGGGGATCAAGTTCGTGGTGGTAATGTCTATAATGGTGGTTGGAAAAGATGAAATGGGAAGTGATAATTGGGGTGGTGGTGGTGGGTTGTATAATTGGGGTCTTCATAATGATTTTCGGGTTGGTCGGCGATTGGGAATGAGTGGTGGGGTTTGTTCTGGGAGATGTCGCAATGAAGAAAAACATAAGTGATTTGCGGTGGTGTGTTGGTAGTGGTGCTCAGGTTAAGACGTTTTAGCCACATGGTTGCATTGGTTAGTGATAACGTTGGAATTGAGAGAAGAACAGAAAGGAGCAAAGGAGAGAACAAAGGGAGTCAGCGTCGGAGGAGTGTCCGCATGAGTAGCTCTGATTAGAGGGAGGTACGCCGGTCGGCAGAGTAGTGATGAAGGGATGGGGAGATGAATTGTTTTTTTTGTCTCTTTTAATTTTTAAAAACATAGGGGTAACCTGTCATTCAGGTTGCCGTTTTCTCTAGTGTATTATGTGAAGGAATGAAGATAAGAGGGATTAAATTAGGTTAATTTAAATGATGGAGTAATTTAAGAAGGGCACCTATAGGTTGGATTATTCCTATGAAATAATCCTATAATAAATGTTGTTTATTTATTGTCTACTTGATATTGACTACCTCGAGCAACCAAAATGGTAGTGCACCTATTTATTAAGGTAGGCCTTGGTAAGGCTCTTTGCTAGATGGAGGTGTTACAATTTGGTATCAGAGCGACGATTTTGTAACCGAAAACCAATGAATCCAATGAACTTAATAGTGTGTAATTAAAATGAACCCGGGTACGAGTTGTTTGGAGCTACCGTAAAAATTTGGGAGACGCCTTAAAGTTGTAATCTTGCCCTTACAAATCTTAGTTGGTAACTACGGGGGCGTGTTAGAGACGTATTTTCATGATATACTTGTTATGTGATTAATGAAGTGTGACATGAATAATTGTGGGGATATGCGTGTGAAAAATATGTGAGAATAACTGCAAAATTATGATGATGTGTGGAATATATGATGATTATGTTATGTTGGGACCGGATTTTTGCATGACTCGACCGAGTATGGCAGGGGGCTCGACCGAGTAGGCGGTACTCGACCGAGTACCCTCGGCACTCAGCCGAGTGTTAGGGTATGATATGTTAGGTAAATATTGAATTTTGGTACTCTGGCGAGTGGAATGTGACACTCAACCGAGAGGGATGAACTCGACCGAGTGACCTATATGGCTCGACCGAGTGAATTTTTCTAGAACTTATAGGTAGCTTCTGTTTTGGTGAACTTCACCGAGTACAATGTGTACTCAACCGAGTGTGTGAGACTCGGTCGAGTGGCTTAATGCAGTCGACCGAGTGCGTTAGTGGTAGGTCTAATATCGCTTTGAGTCATAGGTTATGTGCTTACGTTTACCCTTTTCTTATTGAAGTTACTATGCCGCCAAAGAAAGCTAACACAATGACTAGAGCCACGGGAATTTAACCAAGAAGAGGTAGCTCGGTTGATCGAACATAATGAGGCCCTCACCGATGCTCTAAAGAACGTGGGGATAGACCGGGAAGTGATAGTTCATGATACTACCACAAGCACGGCTATCGCCCATCATCAACCCACTACCTATGAGAGTAGGGTTGCACAAAATCTGCTAGACAACTGGCACCGCGAAATGGAGAGTATCTATGAGGTTGTCAAGTGTCCTGAGCATTTGTAAGCAGATCAGGCTGCGTTCTACTTCAGAGGTTAAGCGGGGAAATAGTGGTTTCGTGAGAGGATAATCATGAGGGAGTATTTCACGAACCAAGGGAATGAGTTAGTACCTTGGGAGGAATTTAAATCGAAAATGAGGTCAGAATTTCTGCCGGATGACGTTAGGGGTAAGATGAGGGCAGAGTTTGACTCGTTCAGGATGACGGAGGAGATTTCCGTTATGGATTACTATAACAAGTTCACCGAACTGGCGAGTTATACGAATGATATGCAATGGAGTCAGAAGGCTCTGGCGGATATGTTCGATAAGGGGTGCATCAGACCAATTGTTTCACCGTGGGTTGCACCAGTGTTATTCGTAAAGAAGAAGGATGACAGTTTGCAATTATGCATTGATTAGCGTGAACTGAACCATGTTACATTGAAGAATAGGTACCCATTACCTTGGGTTGATGATTTGTTCGATCAATTGAGTGAGGCTAGGGTGTTTTGGAAGATTGACTTGAGGTCAGGTTATCATCAGCTGAGGATTAAGGATAGAGACATTTCGAATAAAAATTTTGGTTCGCGGTATGGTCATTATTAGTATGTGGTGATACCGTTTCGGTTGACTAATGCGCCGGCAGTGTTCATGGACCTTATGAACTGGATCTGTAGTCCATTCCTAGATACCTTTGTGGTGGTGTTTATTGACGATTTCCTAGTCTATTCTAAGACTAAGGAGGAGCATGAGGAGCATTTGAGGATCGTACTGCAGACTTTGAGGGACAACCAAATTTATGCTAAGTTGTCCAAGTGTGAATTCTGGCTTGCGAAAGTGGCATTTTTGGGCCATATTATTTCTATGGAGGGGGTAATGGTCGATCCGAGAAAGATTGAGGTGGTGTTTAAGTGGGAGGCGCCAAAGAATGTAGCCAGTTATACGAAGTTTCTTGGGTTTAGCTGGATATTACATGTGGTTCGTTAAATATTTTTCGAAGATTGCTAGAACTATGACGGCGCTGATGAGGAAAGAGAACAAATTTCGTTGGGACGAGAACTGTGAGACGACGTTCCAAACCTTAAAGGAGCGTTTGACCATAGCTTCTGTCTTAACATTGCCAGATGGGAGTGAGAATTTAAAGGTGTATAAGAATTCTTCCAAGTGTGGTTTGGGGTGTGTGTTTATGCAGAATGGGATAGTGATAGCTTATGCGTCGAGGCAGCTGAAGTCGTTTGAGAAGAATTATCGTACTCATGATTTGGAGTTGGGAGCAGCGGTGTTTGCTTTGAAGATTTGGTGGCACTATATTTATGGAGCTACTTTCAAAGTGTTTTCAGATCGTAAGAGCTTGAAGTATATTTATACCTAGAAGGAGCTGAATATGTGGCAACGGCTTTGCATAGAGCTAATTGGTGACTATGATATGGAGATCTTCTATCATGATGGTAAAGCGAATGTGGTGGTCAATTGTGGTGGTCGATGCATTGGGTAGCGAAGATGGGCATAAATGCGATTAAAAAAGGGAGGCTACAAGTGATTTAACGATCGAGCCAGAGTTGTATGATGACATTCCAGAGTAATCAGCTACTTGATCTTAAGATTCAGTTGTGGGGGAAAGGGGTAGAGGAAGGTACTACTCCTAGGTTTTTGATTCATGCGGATGGGAGTGTATGGTTTGAAGGGGGATGTTGTCTACCTAGTGATGTGGAGCTAAGTAAAGTAATTATGGCCAAGACCCATTGTACTCCTTATTCAGTTCACTTGGTTGGGGATAAGTTATAAAAGGATTTGAAGAAGACGTTCTGGTGGCCAGGGATGAAGAGGGATAAGTTATAAAAGGATCTGAAGAAGACTTTGTGGCGAGATTCTTGACGTGTCAGCGAGTTAAGGGGGAGAAACGAATATCGCAGGGTAAGATTCAGTCTCTTTGAGGTTCCGGAGTAGAAATGAGAGTCAATATCGATGGAGATATTGGGTAGAACTCCCGAGGTCACAGAAAGGTAACAATATGATTTGCGTAATCGTGCATCGGTTAACCAAGTCTGCTCAATTAATTCCTATGAAGGATACGTGGAACAAGATCAAGTTAGCATCAGCTTATAGGAAGATTGTGATGAAGATTCATGGGGTTCTAAAGAATATTGTGTCAGATTGGGATGCGTGGTTTATTTCTCGGTTTTGGCAGGAGTTGCAGGCATTGATGGGAACACTTTGAAGATGAGTACATCATTTAATCCTACAACGGATGGTCAGACTAAGAGGATGATTAAGACCCTGGAGGACATGTTGAGAGCTTGCGTGCTGTCATTGGTGGTAATTGGGAGGATAAATTGGACTTGATCGAGTTTTTCTACAACAACATTTACCATGCAAGTATTGGGATGACACCTTTCGAGGCTTTGTATGGGAGGAGATGTATGAGTCTGGTTTGCTACGATGATAGCTCAGAGGCTGTGGTTTTAGGACCACAGATGGTCCAGGACATGATTAACCAGATTAAATTGATTCGCCAGAAGATGAAAGCGGCGCAGGATCGACAAAAGAATTGTGCGGATCTACACCGTCGGGACATTGAATTCCAAGTGGGGGATAAGGTTCTTCTAAAGGTGTAGCCTATGCGGGGAGTGATGAGATTTGGCGAGAGAGGCAAGGTGAGCCAGAAATTTATTGGCCCTTATGAGATTCTGGATCAGATTGGAGAGGTGGCATACCAGATAGCCTTGCCACATGCTCTTGATCGGGTACACAACATATTTCATGTATCGCACCTGCGGAAGTATGTTAGTGACTCGTCCCATGTTCTAGAGGCTGAGACTATGGAGTTGGATATGGCACTCACTTATGTTGAGGTGCCAAAGGATATTTTAGATCGGAAAGTGCGAAAGACGAGAATTAGAAAGACAACGTTACTCAAGGTGTTATGGTCTAACCATAATACGGAAGAGGCGACTTGGGAAGCTGAAGATTCTATGAAGGAGCGTTATCCGCATCGTTTTTGAGTAGGTATGTTTGGTTACGAGGACGTAACCTTATTATTTTAAGGGGGGGGGGGGTATGAGACGATCGCGTTAACATTTTGTGATTTTGGTTGGTATTAGTTGTAGTTTAGTTGGCATTGGTATAAATGGTAGTAGTAAGTGTCGTTTGGTAATGGTTACATTGTGTAGTGTCAGGTTGGGAGTCTTTGGTTGTGGAGTTGTGTTGTTGATGTCGTGATTGTCGAGTTATGAACTTTGAGCACGAAGTTCGTGTTGGAGCCAGTGTCCTCCACAGTTAGTGCAATAACATAAATAAATTTCTATAGGTTCACAGGGTATACTTTGTATAATAATCAGTTGATTAACGTTTATCAATAACGGTTGGCTCGCTAGAAGTTTGACGTTATTGTCATTTTATTATGGCGGTGATCAACTGGTCCCTATAAGTCACACCTATAGGATGTGTCTGAGAGATGTGATTATATAAATAATATAGTCATATTGATGCCTTATACGACTAAAAGGTTAGTCGATGTATTTGACTAAAAGGTTAGTCAAAAATGATGATGATAGACGGATTAAACTGTTTTCGTAAAATGAATATAAACTGTTATATTTAATTAATGTAAATAATGTTAGCTTAAACGAACTAATCAGTTAATTCATGATTAAATATAAACCGTTATATTTAATTAAGCAAATGTATTACTCGTAATAATTATTGTAAATGTTGTCAGACATGTATTAATAAATCGACTGCAAAAGGTTGAGTGGACTTATTAATAAGATGACGATATTAGTGACGATAATTATAATAATACAATGGATGTTATTTACTAGGTATGACCGAAAAATATGAAGCAATAAATGGATATATCTACTCGGTCCAAATCGGTTTGGAAAGGATCCAAATTGAAATTTCTTATTTTAGGAAAAACTAGCTAGTTTGATTAGGAGGGAATAAAAAGAAAAATACCTAGGGTTTTGAAGTGAATGTGACGGCAGAAACAAAACACAAGGGTGATTTTTCTCTCTAGATCTATCATCAAACCTCACATAAAATTAGCGGTAATTTTTGTAGAATCGTTCTAGCACGATTAAGGCATATCAAGGAGCATCTTGGGTGCAACTAGTAGGAGATATCATACTTTTGATATTGTTCTTAGGCCTATTTGCAAGGATCAAAGGTTGATTTTTATCTCTTATTCATATCGTTATTTTCATATATGACTCGTTATTTCGTATCTTATAATTTTGCTATAATCCTGAAATTTAGAGGAGAAATATACGGATATTTTCCCACAAGTGGTATCAGAGCATAAGGCTACAAAATTATATTTAATGAATTTCATATTATGGATTTTGCATCTTGTTTTGCGTCGGAATTTTTTTTTACACGGACTGTTTTTTTTGTGCCGTGTGGTTTCAATTTTTTCTGTGACACCCTCAAATTTGCGGAAAGAAAAAAAATAATTTAAATAAATAAAAGATGAGAATACGTTTCTAATAGGTTCACTTTAGTGAAAATCGGTACATTTTAAAACCGGAACCTACTATTAAATATATTCATCATAAGAAGGTGTCTTAATTAAAAAGGTTCATAACAATACGGGAAATAAATATATACAATAAAACGTATCTGAAAGGGAGACATATCTCCCGATATAAATACAGAAATAAAAGAGTGTATAATGAATATACCATCGCTGTAAGAACGAGTTTATAGGTCCAAGGTAAATACTCGTCGCTAGCTCGTCAATGTACCCCAAGTATTGCATCAGAAAACCTGCCAACCGCATTAATGTATAACACTGGAAGCCAAGTCAGTGGGGAGTACTCCGAGTTCTACACAGCCACGAATGTCGAGTTGAATAAAACCATGGAATAAACATAAAAGCAAAGTCCTATGGAAAATACAAAATCCTACAACAAATAGGAATATGCTTTTCAGTTATGAACAAATTATACTAACCTATATACCTAGCATGTGA
>JAIUZE010015663.1:0-25077 GCA_022085475.1 Heliosperma pusillum
CTTCCTCACTAAGAAAACCCCAAAAGCTTAGTTTCCATTTTGATCCGTCTTAGAATCGTCATAACTCTTTCATTTCTCGCTCAAATTCACGTAAGTTCGTCTTATTCTTCCCCTCTCATCTTCCTCTATCCGTATTGATAATAAAATTACCGTCTTTCTCGCTTTTCAATTTATCCGTCTTTCTCAAAGGTGAATTATATTCACCTTTTATTATTTAATTGTAGGTGGAGACTAGGAAGGTTTAGAAATCGTTTAAAGTCGCGTAAAGGTAACGGTGAAGGGTTACTCGATAACATTTACGTGTTTTTATGTGTTTTCTATGTTTGAAATCGTATTTAGAATATGATTAGTAATCTTAGGGTTTGTGTTGTAAATGATGGTTGTTGTTAGTTGATAATTGATATGAGAATTGATGATTTGTGATGATAGACGATATTTGTGTTATGCCTTAGTGAATTATGAAAGTCCTGTGACCCGTGCCTGCCCGACCAGGACGCTGGTAGCGTCGTCCGGCGCTGGCAGCGTTAATCGCTGCCAGTTCCTAAGTCGACTGCAGTTTTCCAGCACTGACCCCTTTTCGTAAAATGCTCATATCTCCTTCGTTACTTGCTTGTTTTGGGCTTGTGATATCCCGTTGGAACCGTAAGCGGATAAGCTATCACCTCGATTTGAAATTTCTGCATTTTCATGTCTGGAACTCTAGTTATGACCGTTTGAAGTGGACCCTTGTTTTATTTGGTTTCCAAACAACGTGGTTTTGGAGAGGTGATGTATGTTTCTTATTTATTATGTTTCATAAACTTGTTCTAATGCTTATATATCATGTATTGATTCATTTTTATCATAGTTAAATTTATATAATTCTCTATTCTCATGTTTTGTGACGGTTTTTGGTATGTCCCACTTTGAGTCGGTTTTTACAAATGTTATGTTTTGAGCACTATTTTTTTATGTGCTTTGTACTCTCATTCCCTTGGCTACCTCCACGTTCATAAGGCTGGAATGTCGGAACGAGGATGTATCCTACTGCTTAATTGCATGTATTAGTGGGCATACGACGACGTTGTTGGGAGGCGAACACTTTGCGTTGATCGACCCGGCCGTCAAATGTTGTGTACTTGCGAGGTGGTGTTATTTGCATGTAGCGTACCGGTTGTTATGTGGCTCGAGCTCTTTTCCGCCTCTTTCGTGAATTATATCGACCGAATTTGGGGCACTCGGCGTCAATGATTGACCGAGTCTTGGATGCGAAATGTCATCGCTTGTCGAATCGGAAAATGGTTATTCCGAGAGTCTGGCCAGGTTTAGACTAGGAACCGTATTATTATCGTCGTCCTACCAGGAGGAAATTAGTCCACATATACGAAATGTGATCGTGTATGCGTTCAGGGAAATGCTTATCTCGTGGATGTCTGTTAATCATACTTGCCATGTACACGGTGCTAGTGCGTTTCATTTACCGTGAGAGAGGTCGTCAATGTATTGTTATGTGTGGATGGATGATTACATGATTGATTATTCATGATCATACCATGACTTGGCATGGTTTGTTTGTCGAGTCTCAATCTTATCAAACGTATACCGCTAACGGTGAGATGCAAGCCCTAGTGAGCGTATTCGGTTGCCTAAGAGTGTCTTCCCCGAGTCTTTGTATAACATGATGGATTCAGATTTGTATTCCATATGCTCTTATCATTATATTTTGAATTGCCTATCTATCCTTATCGTATCTCACATGTATATCTATATGTATGCATGCTCTATTTTTGTATTTCCTTCTATGTACGTTTAATGTGATATGGCTGGGAGAACCCGGAGTTACTCCCCACTGACTGTGGCGTTCATGTTTTTCATGGATGAACAGGTTGCTTGATTGGATGGCTATTTGTTTGTGGTATTTTGGGTTCGTGTGTGAGCTAGCGGGCGTTGTTCCTGGATGAATCACCTCTAGACGTTATTTAGCTAGTTTGCTAATCACTTTGACATTGATAACATTTTGAGAGACTACGTCTCTTGTAGTATTTTATATTTGGTTTGTAATTATTGACATTCCTCGTATTTCTATCTTGCATGTAAAAAGTTTTAAAAACACCGTATTTTCCGCTTTATAATTCACATGCTTGTTATGTTTTATTTCCGCATTCACGAGGGTTGTCACACTGTGGCGTTCATGTTTTTCATGGATGAACAGGTTGCTTGCATGGAAGGCTTTTTGCTTGGTATTTTGGGTTCGGGTGTGAGCTAGCGGGCGTTGTCCCTGGATGAAACACCTCTTGACGTTATTTAGCTTGTTTGCTAATCACTTTTACTTTGATAACATTTGGAGAGACTACGTCTCTTGTTGTAGTATATTTCGTACTTTGGTTTGTAATATTTGACACTCCTCGTGTAACACCCGGAAATGTACCCTATTTTTCTAGTGGAAATATTTTACGGATACTTTTCAGTGAATTTAAGTTTTAACTTAGAATTTTATGTTTCGAGTCGAATTTAGAATTTCCGAGTTCGTATTTTGAATTTTCGCGAGATTCCATGAGAATCCCGTCTTAAGGCGAGTTTGACTTTCCTTGACTTTTTTTCCTTATACATACTCATACTCCTCCCTTAACCTATTTTCACTCAAACACAAACCAAATTTACTTCTTCCTTAAGAAACCCTTGCCTCCAATTTTGATCCATCTTTGAATCACCGTATCTCCTTCGTTTCTTGTTGAAATTCTCGTAAGTTCGTCTCGTTCTTCTCCTCTAGCCTTCCTCTATCCGTATTGATATTAAAATCATCGTCTTTCTCGCTTTTCAAACTTTCCGTCTTTCTCAAGATGAATATTATTCATCTTTTATGATCTTTTTGTAGGTGGTAACCTCCAAGATCCCGACAAAGACTATTTCCTTATTGAAGAGGAGCTTGACGAGTAGTGAAGACGCATAAAGGTAACGGTGAAGGGTTACTCGATATCATTTACGTGTTTTACATGTTAACTATGCTAGGAATCGTATTTAGAATACGATTAGTGAGTTTAGTAATTGTGTTGATGATGGTATATATCGTTTGTTGAGAATTTATATGAGAATCTATGATTTATATTGATAATCGATAATTGATAAATGTTGAAACTTAGTTGAAATGGTGATTTTCGAGCATATGGACCCCAGCCGGTCGACCGGCAGCCGGTCAGACCACCGGCTGGGGCACTGGCTGTATATTATTGCATTTTTACGTGATTTTGAAATATGACATGGGTCTCAGCCGGTCGACCGGCAGCCGGTCAGACCACCAGCTGAGACACCCCTCCTTTCCTTCTTGTTTTTCATAATGCCTTTGGTCCCAGCCGGGTGACCGGCAGCCGGTCCACCTGACCGGCTGGGACATGCTGTTGTTTCACATTGGTTTTCGTATGATGCATTGGCCTTAGCCGGTTGACCGGCAGCCGGTTGACCGGCAGCCGGTCCACCTGACCGGCTGGCTCCTGCTGGATGTTACTTGTGAATTTTGTTTACGGTTTTCATTTATAATAATTCCGATCGTTCGTTTATCGTATAATTTTACGTAGTGACTGATAATATTAATGTTTTGATTATATGACATTTCATTCGCTTGTATCACATGTTTTGTGACGGTTTTTGCTATGTCCCACTTTGAGTCGGTTTTTACAAATGATACAGTTTGAGCACTATTTTGTCTTGTGCTTTGTACTCTCATTCCCTTGGCTACCTTCCCGTTTGTAAGGCTGCAATGTCGGAACGGGGATGTATCCTACTGCTTAAATGCATGTGTTAGTGGGCATACGATGACGTTGTTGGGAGTTGAACACATTGCGTTGATCGACCCGGCCGTCAAAAGTTGTGTACTTGCGAGGTGGTGTTATTTTCATGTAGCGTACCGCTTGTTATGAGGCTTGTGCTCTTTTCTGCCTCTTTCGTGAATTGATCTACCGAATTTGAGGTACTCGGCGTCTATTGATTGACCGAGTCTTGGATGCGAAACGTGTATCGCATGTCGAATCGGAACACGTTTATTCCGAGAGTCTGGCCAGGTTTAGACTAGGAACCGTATTATTATCGTCGTCCTACCAGGAGGAAATTAGTCTACATATACGAAATAGAGCGGTTATGCGTTCATGGAATGCTTATCTCGTGGATGCCTTTTAATCATACTTGCCATGTACACGGTGCTAGTGCGTTTCATTTACCGTGAGAGATGTTGTCTTTGTGTCGTCGTTCTTGAATGCGTGATTTCATGATATTATTCATGGTCATTGCACGATTGGGCACCGTCAATGTATTGGTTCGTGAATGGATGATAATATGTTGGATTTATTATGATCATCGCATGACTTGGCATGGTTTGTTTGTCGAGTCTCAATCTTATCAAACTTATACCGCTAACGGTGAGATGCAAGCCCTAGTGAGCGTATTTGGTTGACTAAGAGTGTCTTCCCCGAGTCTTTGAATAACATGATGGATTCGGATTTGTATTCCATAATCTCTTATCATTATTTATCGAATTGCCTATCTATCCTTATCGTATCTCACATGTATATTCATATATGCATGATTTTACTTTTGTATTTCCTTATATGTACGTTTAATGTGATATGGCTGGGAGAACCCGGAGTTACTCCCTTCTGATTGTGGCGTTCATGTTTTTCATGAATGAACAGGTTGCTTGCATGGATGGCTTTTTGCTTATGCTATTTTGGGTTCGGGTGTGAGCTAGCGGGCGTTGTCCCTGAAAGTTTCACCTCTAAACGATTTTAGCTAGTTTTGCTAAACACTTGTTCTTTGCTAACATTTTGAGAGACCCCGTCTCTTTGTTGTGGTTAGGTACTGTTTAGTAATATTTGACACTCCTCTGTTTATATTCTGCATTAAAAGTTTTTAAAATACCGTATTCCGCATATTATTTCACTGCTTGTATGTTTTATTTTCCGCATTCGGCATGGATTGTTCACAACCGTCGTATTTCTATCTTGCATGTATAAAAGTTTTTAAAAACTACCTATTTCCGCAATATATTTCACATGCTTGTTTGTTTTATATTTCCGCATTCGCGAGGGTTTTCACAGTTGGTATCAGAGCTTTATCGCTCCCGACGCACACACGTGAACCCTAAACTTAAACTACTTGACCTTGAAATAATAAATGAGAGATGGGTAGAAGTTAAGGACTTTACTTGGTAGTCTATTTGTTTATGCTAATTGATAGGAGTAACTTAATTTGTTTTTTGTTTCTTATGAAGATGGTGAGACCTCGTCTAGTTGAGAACGTTATGTTGGAAGCTCTTACTGAAGTGCTGAAAAATCAGCAAGATGCGGCTTTAGCTCAAGCCAACAACCAAGTTCCCCCTCGAAGGGAAGATAACCATCAAGGTGGCTACGCATGGGTAGCTGGACAAATAGCTAGAAGTAAGATTGTACCATATGGTGGAGAGCCGGACCCTACGGAGCTATCCGATTGGTTCCGTGAGATGGAGAAGCAGTTCGATCTATACCAAGTCCGAGAAGAGGACAAGGTGAGGATCGCAAAGCACTTCCTTGTGAGGGAAGCTGATAATTGGTGGGCTATCACTAGTGCCACCGCTACTCTCGAAGATGACTTCAACTGGGCTTGTTTTAAAGCTCTAGTGGAAGGTCGATTCTATCCTAAAGAGCTTAAGTAACAAAGGCTCAAGGAGTTTATTGACTTTAAGCAAGGCAACTTGTCTGCGCAAGACATTACTACGGAGTTCAACAAGCTTGTTCCTTTTGCTCCGAGGCTTATCCGAGATGACGAGGACCGAGCCTTCTATTACCGCAACAAGCTAAGTGTCGTTCTTCAAAGTAAAGTGAGGAGGAATACTACTTCCTTCGGAGATCTTTATGATGATGCTTTGTGGGCCGAGAGTTCTATGAAGGCTATTAGGGATGAAGCTATGATGAATAATCCCTCTCCTTCTTATACTCCCAGGCCAAATGTTTACGGGAAGAGACCATTTATTCCATCTTCCTCTAACTCTTATGCTAACAAGAGGAGATTCAATCCTCCTTCAAATGCAAATGCAAGAGCTCCTGCTCCTTTCATCCCCCGAGCTACTTCTAATGTGGCTCATAGGCCTTATGCCCCTCAAGCTCAAGCTCAAGGTCGTCAATGTAACCGTTGTAGACAACCATACCATCCCGGTGTGCCTTGTTCCAACCGACCTTATCTTTGCTACTTTTGTCAAAAGGCTGGCCACCGTTATGAGGATTGCCCCGATCGTAAGTTGCCCCCTCCAATTGCTAAACCTAAGGGTTCTATCTTTGTCATGAGTCGTGCCAAAGCCGATGCTCATCCAGAGATCATTACGGGTATGTTCTCAATCTTAGAGCAACCGTGTCTTATTCTTTTTGATACCGGTGCTTCAATGTCTTTTGTGTCTTCGACTTATGCTAATAAATTATCTATCGAGCCTACATCTAGTGAGGATACTCCCATATCCTTACCTTCCGGAGATATTATCTCTTGTTCTACTCTATATCCTAATGTTTCAATATCTATTGCGAATCCTATCTTTCCCGCTAATCTCCTTAAGTTCCCTCTAGGAGAGTTCGATATAATTCAAGGTATCGATTGGTTAGCATTGTACCATGCTAGGTTCGAGTGTCGTGATCAAAAGATTTATTTAAAGAGTCCTTTAGGAGTTAGAATAACCTGTAAGGGATCTCATCCCCGAAAAGGTGTGTCTTTGATTTCCGCTATGAAATTGGTGAGTATGGTAAGAAAGGGTCACCAAGCATACTTGTGTATTGTGACTTCTTCAACTACCTCTTTGCCAAATATTGAAGATGTGCTTATTGTTCGTGAGTTTGTTGATGTATTCCCTGAAGACTTGCCCGGGATCCCTCCCGAGCGTGATGTTGAGTTCTCTATTGATCTTGTACCTGGTTCTGGACCCATAGCCAAAGCTCCTTACCGTATGGCTCCAACCAAGTTGAAGGAATTAAGAAAGCATCTTGATGATATGATTGAGAAGGGTTTTATTCGACCAAGTGCCTCGCCTTGGGGTGCTCCCGTTCTCTTTGTAAAGAAGAAAGATGGTTCTATGAGGCTTTGTATTGATTATCGTGAATTGAATCGGATTACAATCAAGAATAGGTATCCTTTACCAAGAATTGAGGATTTGTTTGATCAACTAAAGGGTGCTTCTACTTTTTCCAAGATTGATTTTAGATCCGGTTATCACCAAATTCCCGTTCGTGATGTTGATATTCCGAAGACCGCTTTTAGTACAAGCTATGGTCATTATGAGTTCAAGGTGATGTCATTTGGATTGACGAATGCTCCCGCTATTTTCATGGACCAAATGAACCGCACATTTAGTGAGTATCTTGACAAGTGTGTGGTGGTGTTCATTGACGATATTCTTATTTTCTCCAAGTCCAAAGAAGAGCATGCTATTCATCTAAGGACTATTTTGGGTGTTCTTCGTCGACAGAAGTGGTATGCTAAGTTCTCCAAGTGTGAATTTTGGTTACCTAAGGTGTCCTTTCTTGGGCATGTGATTTCTAAAGAAGGTGTAGTGGTGGATCCTTCGAAGATTGAAGCTGTTGTTGATTGGAAGAGTCCGACCGATATTAGAGAAATTCGAAGTTTTCTTGGTTTAGCTGGTTATTACCGTAGATTTGTCAAGGATTTTTCCAAGCTTGCTAGACCGATGACCAAGTTGTTGAAGAAGGAAACCAAGTTCCTATGGAATGAAGCTTGTGAAGCCGCGTTTCAAGAGTTAAAGAAGAGGTTGACTACCGCTCCGGTGTTGACTTTGCCTGAAGATGGAGTAGACTTTGATGTCTATTGTGATGCTTCCAAGATGGGATTGGGTTGTGTTCTTATGCAAAATAGGAAAGTGGTGGCGTATGCTTCGAGGCAGTTGAGAGTTCATGAAGTGAACTATTCTACTCATGATTTGGAATTGGCCGCCGTTGTTCATGCTTTGAAAGTGTGGACACATTACCTTATTGGAGTTCATTGTCGTATATTCACCGATCACAAAAGTTTGAAGTACATATTTACTCAAAAGGAGTTGAATATGAGACAAAGAAGATGGTTGGAATTGGTGAACGATTATGATTTTGAGTTATTGTACCATGAATGGAAGGCAAATGTTGTTGCCGATGCTCTTAGTAGGAAAGCTTCTCATGCATTGAATGCTATGCGGGTATTACCCGATGATCTTTGTGCCGAGTTTCGAAATAAGAAGTTGGAATTCGTGGAGCGTGGATTTGTTTATGTTGGTGCTATGACTGCCGAACCTGTTTTTCTCCGTGAGATCCGCGAAAGCCAAGTTGATGATCTTACCTACAAGTCTATTCAAGCCAAGCTTCTTGAAGGTAAAGCTAAAGATTTCAAGTTTGATGATAAAGGTGTTCTTCGATTCCATGGCCGTTTGTTTGTGCCTAATGCTCTTGATTTGAGAAAGCGAGTTCTTAATGAAGCTCACCTTTCCCCTTATTCTATTCACCCCGGTGGTGATAAGATGTATAAAGATTTGAAGCTACAATTTTGGTGGCCGAACTTGAAGGGCGATGTTGTGTCTTATGTTAGAAGATGTCTTACTTGTCAACAAGTGAAGATTGAACACAAGAGGCCCGGTGGATTGCTACAACCGTTGGATATTCCGCTATGGAAGTGGGAATCTATTTCCATGGATTTTGTTATGGCTTTGCCGAGAACCATTGGAGGTAAAGATGTCGTTTGGGTTGTTGTTGATCGTTTGACCAAGTGTGCTAGATTTATTCCGATCAAAGAAACCTGGAGTTTAGATCGACTAGCGAAAGCCTATGTTGATGAGATTGTTAGATACCATGGTGTTCCTAAGGAGATCATATCCGACCGAGATCCGAGGTTCTGTTCGAGATTTTGGAAGGCTTTACAAGAAGCCATGGGTAGTAGATTGTTGATGAGTACCGCATTTCATGCCGCTACCGATGGTCAGACCGAGAGGACTATTCAGACTTTAGAAGACTTGCTTAGGGCTTGTGCACTCGACTTCCAATCTAGTTGGGAAAAGAGTCTACCGTTGGTGGAGTTTTCTTACAACAACAGTTATCATGCATCTATCAAGATGGCTCCTATGAAGCTCTTTATGTAAGAAAATGTCGGAGTCCTATATGTTGGAATCAATTGAGTGATATTCGTGACTTAGGCCCCGATGTTCTTGTTGAGACTATTGATAATGTGAAGGTCATTCGTGATAGAATGAAAGCCGCTCAAGACCGTCAAAAGTCTTATGCCGATATCCGAAGAAGGCCGTTAGAGTTTGAAGTTGGGGATAAAGTGTTTTTGAAAGTATCTCCAATGAAGGGTGTTAAACGGTTTGGTGTTAAGCGTAAATTGAGCCCGAAATACATTGGACCCTTTGATATCGTTAAAAGGATTGCTGCCGTTGCTTACAAGTTGGATTTGCCCCCGAATTTGGCTAAGGTTCATGATGTATTCCATGTTTCTCAATTGAGAAAGTATGTTAGTGATCCAAGCCATGTCTTTCAAAAGGAAATGGCCGAGCTTGAACCAAATTTGTCATTTGAAGAGAAGCCAATCCGCGTCCTAGACCGCAAGGATAAGAAGTTGAGAAGTAGGGTGGTTCCTTTACTGAAAATCTTGTGGAGATGTGCCAATGTCGAAGAAGAGACTTGGGAAACGGAAGCTTCTATGCGTAGTAAATATCCAAGCATATTCGATTAAGGAAACCTAATTTCTTTCTTCCTCACTAAGAAAATCCCAAAAACCTAGCTTCCATTTTTGATCCGTCTTAGAATCGTTATAACTCTCTCATTTCTCGCTCAAATTCACGTAAGTTCGTCTTATTCTTCCCCTCTTATCTTCCTCTATCCGTATTGATAATAAAATTATCGTCTTTCTCGCTTTTCAAACTTTCCGACTTTCTCAAGGTGAATTATATTCATCTTTTATTAACTATTTGTAGGTGGTGACCTCCAAGATCCCGACAAAGACTACTTCTTGATTGAAGAGGACCTTGACGCGGAGTAAAGACTCATAAAGGTAACGGTGAAGGGTTACTCGATATCATTTACGTGTTTTACGTGTTTTCTATGTTAGGAATCGTATTTGGAATATGATTGGTAAGCTTAGAAATGGTGTTTATGATGATACTTGTTGTTTGATGAGAATTCATATGAGAATTGATGATTTATGATAATAATCGATAATTATTAAATGTTGATCCTTAGTGAAATGATGATTTTCGAGTGATGTTGACCCCAGCCGGCCGACCGGCAGCCGGTCAGCCTACCGGCTGGGGCAGTGGCTGTATAATATTGTTGTTACGTAAGATTTTATGCATGATGTTGATCTCAGCCGGCCGACCGGCAGCCAGTCAGCCGACCGGCTGAGACACCTGTACTTTTCCTTGGTTTTTCTCATATACCCTTGGTCCCAGCCGGGTAGCCGGCAGCCGGTCCCCTTGACCGGCTGGGACACACTGACCTTTCACTTGGTTTTTCATATGATATATGGCGTCAGCCGGGTGGCCGGCAGCCGGTCCACCTGACCGGCTGGCACCAGCTGGACTTTGCTTATAATTCTTGTTTACGATTTCATTTATAATATTTTCGATGGTTCATTTATCGTATAAATTTACGGAATGACTTACAATATTAATGTTTTGAATATATGATATTTCATTCGCTTGTATCGCATGTTTTGTGACGGTTTTTGGTATATCCCACTTTGAGTCGGTTTTTACAAATGTTACGGTTTGAGCACTATTTTGTTATGTGCTTTGTACTCTCATTCCCTTGGCTACCTCCAAGTTCGTAAGGCTGGAATGTCGGAACGGGGAGGTATCCTACTGCTTAATTGCATGTGTTAGTGGGCATACGACGACGTTGTTGGGAGGCGAACGCTTTGCGTTGATCGACCCGGCCGTCAAATGTTGTGTACTTGCGAGGTGGTGTTATTTGCATGTAGCGTACCGCTTGTTATGAGGCTTGTGCTCTTTTCCGCCTCTTTCGTGAAGGTCGACCGAATTTGGGGTACTCGGCGTCTATGATTGACCGAGTCTTGGATGCGAAACGTTTATCGCATGTCGAATCGGAACACGTTATTCCGAGAGTCTGGCCAGGTTTAAACTAGGACCGTATTATTATCGTCGTCCTACCGGAGGAATTTAGTCCACATATACGAAATGTGATCGTGTATGCGTTCAGGGAAATGCTTATCTCGTGGATGCCTTTTAATCATACTTGCCATGTACACGGTGCTAGTGCGTTTCATTTACCGTGAGAGAGGTCGTCAATGTATTGATGTGTTTGGTTGGATGATTATATGATTGATTATTCATGATCTTTGGATGACTTGGCATGGCTTGTTTTGTCGAGTCTCAATCTTATCAAACTTATACCGCTAACGGTGAGATGCAAGCCCTAGTGAGCTTATTCAGTTGCCTAAGAGTGTCTTCCCTGAGTCTTTGTATAACATGATGGATTCGGATTTGTATTCCATATGCTCTTATCATTATATATTGAATTGCCTATCTAACCTTATCGTATTTCACATGTATATCTATATATGCATGCTTCTACTTTTGTATTTCCTTTTATGTACGTTTAATGTGATATGGCTAGGAGAACCCGGAGTTACTCCCCACTGACTGTGGCGTTCATGTTTTTCATGGATGAACAAGTTGCTTGTATGGATGGCTTTTTGCTTGGTATTTTGGGTTCGGGTGTGAGCTAGCGGGCGTTGTCCCTGGATGAAACACCTCTAGACGTTATTTAGCTTGTTTGCTAATAACTTTTACTTTGATAACATGTGGAGAGACTACGTCTCTTGTTGTAGTATATTTCGTACTTTGGTTTGTAATATTTGATACTCCTCGTATTTTCTATCTTGCATGTATAAAGGTTTTTAAAATACCGTATTTCCGCAAATTAAACCACATGCTTGTATGTTTTCTTTCTGCATTCGCGAGGGTTGTCACATTGCTAGTTGTATTTTGGGTTTTGGGTGTGAGCTAGCGGGCGTTGGCCTGAATGAAATACCTTTAGACGTTGTTTAACTAGTTTGCTAATAACCTTGATATTTGATAACATTTTGAGAGACTTCGTCTCTTTGTAGCATATTCTACTTTGTAATTATTTGACATTCCTCGTATTTTTATCTTAGCATGTAAAAAGTTTTAAAAACACTGTATTTTCCGCTATATAAACCACATGCTTGTTATGTTTTATTTCCGCATTTTCGAGGGTTGTCATAGTTGGTATCAGAGCTTTAAACGCTCCCGACGCACACACGTGAACCCTAAACTTAAACTACTTGACCTTGAAATAATAAATGAGAGATGGGTCGAAGTTAAGGATTTTACTTGGTAGTCTATTTGTTTATGTTAAGTGTTAGGATTAACTTGTTTTGTTTTTGTTTCTTATGAAGATGGTTAGAGCTCGAGTAGTAGAGAATGTTATGCTAGAAGCTCTTACTCAAGTTCTAAAGAATCAGCAAGATGCGACTATTGCTCAAGCCAACCAAGTCCCCTCTCGTAGAGAGGATAACCACCAAGGAGGCTACGCTTGGGTGGCTAGCCAAATAGCTAGGAGTAAGATTATACCTTACGGTGGAGAGTCGGACCCTACCGAGCTATCCGAATGGTTACGAGAAATGGAGAAGCAATTTGATTTATACCAAGTCCGTGAAGAGGATAAGGTGAGGATTGCCAAGCATTTCCTTGTAAGGGAAGCCGATAATTGGTGGGCGATTACTAGTGCCACCGCTACTCTTGAAGCCGATTTCAGTTGGGCTTGCTTCATAGCTCTTGTAGAAGGCCGATTTTATCCCAAGGAGCTCAAGCAAAAAAGGCTCAAGGAATTTATTGACTTCAAGCAAGGTGACTTGTCGGCACAAGACTTCACCACCAAATTTAACAAGCTTGCTCATTTTGCTCCAAGGCTCATCAAGGATGATGAGGACCGAACTTTTCACTACCGTAATAAGCTTAGTGCCTTGCTTCAAAATAAGGTAAGGAGGAGCTCTACTTCTTTCGGGGAGTTGTATGATGATGCCCTTTGGGCCGAGAACTCCACGAAGGCCGTTAGAGATGAAGCGAAGATGAAGAATCCCTCTCCTTCCTACTCTTTCAATCCAAGGTCAAACTTCCATGACAAAAGATCTTTCACTCCCTCTTCTTCTAATGCCTATGCTAACAAGAGGTGTTTCAAAGCTCCCTCAAACTCCAATGCAAGAACACTTGTTCCTTATCACCCTCAAGCTAACCCGAATGCGGCTCCTAGGCCCAATGCTCCCCCTCAAACTGAAGCTCAAGGAAGAATTTGTGACGGTTGTAGGAGACCCGTTCATCCCGGAGTTGGATGCTATGATAGGCCCGTCTTTTGCTTTTTCTGCAAGAAGCCGGGTCACCGCTTTCGTGAATGCCCCGATCGTCAGACTCCCGCACCCGGTGCCAAAGCTAAGGGATCCATCTATGTACTCAGCCGAGCCGAAGCTAATGCTCACCCGGAGATCGTGACTGGTAGGTTCACTTCCTTAGATCAACCTCGTTTTCCTTTTCCGCCTTCATCTTTTCCATCATATCGTAGTCTTTGTATGATGCCTCCTAGCGTTCATGGTATCATGTTCATCTTCCATAATCTCTTGTGAGGTAGTTTTCTCTTTAGCTAATGTAAGGAGTTAGTAGGTGTGTTTTGATGATGAACCAAATATGGTACCTACCCACCCTATGGAGCTAGATTCATGTTTAATTGACTATAAGGAATGGAGGATAAGCTTAGGTTGAACCTCTCTTGGTGATTTTAGACTTTGAATCTTGATATTGCAATATCACCTTGAGGATCGAATTGAGCGTAATGATAGGTTGTTGTTGTTAAGGGTTATAGTGGTTGCTTTAAAGATTACTTAAGAATTTATTGTCTTTATATGTTGGACCCTAACAAGAATGTTTAATTTATGGAATTTGGACTTGGTGACCAATCTCGAGGAATATTTTCATAAGCAAAGGCCGATACATTCTTAGTTTTAATGAGCTAAATGATTTGATTAACGGTCGCATTGCCCTGTGATTGGCAAAATATAAATGATTTGAGATTAGTAGCTAATCTCTCTTAAGGTTTTGTGATTTAACTTTTGAAGAGGAGAAGGTTCATTATGAATAATTTAGGATAATGAGTTTTGGAATAAATTGGATCAAAGGATTTCATGGTAAGTCTCTTTTACCTTGTGGTTGTTAGCGAACATGTTTCCCTAGGTATAAATATTTGGTTGGTGGTTTCTAATAAGAGTTTTGATGAAACTAAGAAGATTAGAGTACGTAATAAATCTTTCATGTGGATTGTTAGTTGTGGAGTCTACCATGCCGATGGACCTTAGTAGATACTAATTGGATTTGAATAACTAGGTTAGCGGCTTGAAGTCTCGTAGTTATGGAATATTTTTGTATGAATCTAATGATTGAAAAGGTTGAGTTGCAAATTTGGTAAATTATTTTCTCTTGAGGATTGGTTTATTCGTGAAGTTAGTGATGTCGGGTTGCGAGCGACCTTTGAACTATCATGAATGAGTGATAGGTTTGGAGTTCATCCCTGTCTTTCCCCTCGAATTAACCCTTGCTCAATCTGCTACTCTTCAATCCTTCCCCTTTTTGGTCCATTTTGCTCGTTGATCGTACCTCTTAGCATTGTGATTTGCGGACTTAAGGTTCGAGTCGCGCTATGTACGTATAATATCTTGTTATTTTGAATTTATCCTTGAGAAAACTTCCAAATTTTCATATTGTATTTCCAATCTGAGGTTTCACCGAAGTTTTAAAGATGATTATTGTACCTCCTTTTTGGAGAAAATAGATTTCTTTCGCTTTTATATTTGGATTTTTCGTTTGGTTGGATGTTTGGACTTGTTATTGGAGACGTCTGGTGACTAGTCCTGCACTTACTAACGTTTGTTTGATTTCGATTTCACTATTTCGACATTAATTGATTTGGATAACTAGAGTACTCGTTCACGACGGGCACTCTTGAGATCCATAAATAAAGTTTCGCATTTATGAAATATTTTCCTTAAACCGTTTTCGAGATGAACCTCGTTTCATAAATGATTCCCTTGTAAAAGTTTTTGTGTTGATTTTGAAAATCGATTCCTGTCTTTGATACTTTTGTTTTCTACTCTCAAGTTTCGAGGACGAAACTTTTTAAAAGGTGGGGTGATTGTAACACCCGCAAATGTACCTTATTTTTATAGTAAAAATATTATACAGATACTTTTCAACGAATTTTAGTTTTAGGCTAGAATTTAATTTCCCGTGTCTATTTTAGAAAATCCGAGTTCATTTTCGGACTTTACGCGAGATTCCGAGTAAGTTACGTCTTAAGACCCTTATGGGCTTTTTCCATGAATTTTCCACTTACTCCCTCATACTCCCCTTAACCCTAAACTCCCTCACATTCAACGTCTCCTTCTTCTTCACCAAGTAACCACCCAAAAACCTAACTTCATTCTTGATCGATCTTAAGATCATCGCTACTCCTTCATTACTCGCTCAAATTCACTCAAGTTCGTATTAATCTTTCCATCTCATCGTCCTCTATCTTAATTGGTAATAAAATTACCGTCTTTCTCGCTTTTCAAATTATCCGTCTTTCTCAAAGGTGAATTATATTCATCTTTTGTTATCTAATTGTAGGTGGTGACCTCCAAGAGCTCGACAAAGACTACTACTTAGTAGAGGAGGACATCGACGAGGATTGAAGACACAAAAAGGTAACGGTGAAGGGTTACTCGATATCTTTACGTGTTTTAATGTATTTTCTATGTTAGAAATACTATTTTGAATATGATTACTATTCATAGAACTTGTGTTTGATGATGATGATTATCGTTTGATGATAATTGTTAATGTTAGTTGATGATAGTTGATATGTAGTGATGAATATGGATGAGTCTTAGTGAAGTTTGATTGATTTCGTGCACTTTTGGTCCCAGCCGGTCGACCGGCCGCCGGTCAGCTGACCGGCTGGGAGTTGGCTGTTGTTTTATTGTTGTTACAAAATAATTTGGTATGCATTATGTCTCAGCCGGCCGACCGGCAGCCGGTCAGCCGACCGGCTGAGACACACCTATTTTCTTCCTTCATTTTCTCAAGTGGCTTATGACCCAGCCGGGTAGCCGGCAGCCGGTCCACTTGACCGGCTGAATCATGTTGTATATTGGTAGATTTTCACATGTTACATTGGTGCCAGCCAGGTAGCCGGCAGCCGGTCCACCTGACCGGCTGGCACACGCTGACTTTCTCTTTACTTTTCTTTCTTATGTTTTCATTTATAATAATTCGCATGGTTTGTTTATTGTATAAATTTACGTAATGACTTTAAATATTCATATTTAGAATATATGATATTCCATTCGCTTGTATCGCATGTTTTGTGACGGTTTTTGATGTGTCCCTCTTTGAGTCGGTTTTACATATGTTTTGATATGAGCTCTAATCGTTAAGTGTTATGAACTCTGATTCCCCGGTCATAGTTTATAACCGTTAGACTTAATTGTCGGAGCGGTGAAGTGTAACCGTGATGCCGTTGTGCATTTGTTTAGTGGGGATATGACGACGTTGTTAGGAGGCAAACGCAATGCGTTGATCGACCCGTCCATCAAATGTTGTATCCTTGCGAGGTGGTGTCATTGCATGTAGCGTACTAGCTTGACTTTTGACTATAGATCTCTTTCCGCCTATTTCGTATGATCGAGTCTTGGATGTGGAACGTCTTACCACATGTCAAATCAGGAAATGTCTTATTCCGAGGTTCTGGCCAGGTTTAGACTAGGACCGTATTATAATCGTCGTCCTACCGAGAGGATTAGACTCTTGTGTGTACGAAACGTCTTATCGTACACGATTCCGGGAAACGTCTTATCCCGTGAACTTGTTTGTCTAGGTCATGAGTATACGAAACGTCTTATCGTATACGGTTCCGGGAAATGTCTTATCCCGTGGGCTTCCATTGGCTTGTCTTGCTATTGTACATGATGCTAGTGCGTGCCATTAACCGTGAGAGATTATGTTGTTATATTCGTATGATTGGATGGTTGTTTGTAAGTTGAATAATACGTGAACGTTGAGTTGGACTCTTGCATGAAATAGATGATTGACGTGGTTTATATGTCAAGTCTCTATGTTATCAAGTATATGCCGCTAACGGTGATATGTAAGCCCTAGTGAGTATATAGTTGCCTAAGGATGTCTTCCCCAAGTCTATCTATAATATGATGGTTACGGTTTTGTACTTCATGCACCAATATCTTTATATTTGGAATTGCCTATTTATCCTTCTCGTATTTCACATGTATATTTATATATGCATGCTTCTACTTTCGTATTTCCGTTTAAGTATGTTTATTGTGATATGGCTGAGAGAACCCGGAGTTACTCCCCACTGACTGTGGCGTTCATGTTTTTCATGGATGAACAGGTTGCTTGCTTGGATGGATTTTGCTAGTTGTATTTTGGGTTTCGGGTGTGAGCTAGCGGGCGTTGGCCTGGATGAATCATTTCTAGACGTTGTTTAACTACTTTGCTATAATAACCTTGATATTCGATAACATTTTGAGAGACTTCGTCTCTTTGTAGCATATTCTACTTTGGTTTGTAATTATTTGACATTCCTCGTATTTGTATCTTAGCATGTAAAAATTTTTAAAAACACCGTATTTTCCGCTATATAAATCACATGCTTGTTATGTTTTATTTCCGCATTTTCGAGGGTTGTCACACCCATGTCTTCAAGCTGCTTTTGCAGGTCTGCATTCATGGAGTCTAACATGATGCAAGATACTTGTAGATCATCATCATTATGTTGATCCCAAAAGTCTTGCTCCTCTTGAGGAGCCGAAGGGAGATGGGCTTTGCCCCGAGGGGAATCAAGGACGTAGTCCTTTTCCATCTTGAGAACACTTCTCAAGTTGCGGAACCAATCCAGGAAATTGGTAACGTTCAATTTCTCCTTCTCAAGGAGATATGTCAAATTTAAAGTGGGTGTTGATGATTTCGACATGCTACAAAAGAAATAATAAAGCAAAATTAAATATGATTCATCAAATATTCAATAATTTAACATTTTAAATCATCGACATTTATAATCCTCTAATTATAGTGTTTACTCTCTAGGATATATAAATGATTCCAAGATCCCATTTGCATTAATCCCAAGCAAGCTTTGGCTTAATAAACTTGGTATTTAATCATTTGGGTAAACCATCCAATGGTTAATTGCATCATACAACTCTTTGTTTAAAAGGTGATATCTCTATATCACTATCTTTCATGTTCCCTAAGATCCAAAACCCTTTTGATAATTTTATAGAATTTAACCTAACTTAGGTTTGAGTTTCCTAAATTCACCCTACTATACTCTGATTAAAGAATATGACTCGCTTTGGCGAGACCATTTCCAATGATCTAAGGTTTTGTAGGTGTTTTGTAACACCCGTAAATGTACCCTATTTTTATAGTAAAAATATTATACGGATACTTTTCAGCGAAATTTAGCTTTAGTCTAGAATTAAATTTTCCGTGTCTAGTTTAGAATTTCCGAGTTCGTTCTCGGACTTTACTCGAATTTCTGAGTAAGTTACGTCTTAAGACGTTTATGGGCTTTTTCCCATGTTTTTCCACTTACTCCCTCATACTCTCCTTTAAACCCTAACTCCCTCATTCAACTTACTCTTCTTCGTCATTAAGTAGCCACCCAAAAACCTAACTCCATTCTTGATCAAGCTTTAGATCATCGCTACGCCTTCATTACTCGCTCAAATTCACTAATTTCTGTCTTAATCTTTCCCTCTCATCGTCCTCTATCTTAATTGGTAATAAAATTACCGTCTTTCTCGGTTTTCAATTTATCCGTCTTTCTCAAAGGTGAATTATATTCATCTTTTATTGTCTAATTGTAGGTGGTGACCTCCAAGACCTCGACAAAGACTACTACTTGATAGAAGAGGACCTAGACGAGGATTGAAGACGCAAAAAGGTAACGGTGAAGGGTTACTCGATATCTTTACGTGTTTTAATGTGTTTTCTATGTTAGTAATCGCATTTAGAATAGGATTTGTAATCATAGGAATTGCGTTGTTGATGATAGTTGTTGTTAGTTGATAATTGATAATGAGAATTGATGATTGATGATGTTAATTGATGTTGGTTGTATGATGTTTGGGATGAAGAAGATGAATTTCGTGCATAATACGTCCCAGCCGGCCAACCGGCTGCCGGTCAGCTGACCGGCTGGGAAGTGGATCTATATTATTTATGTTACGTAATATTTTGAGCATGAATTATGTCTCAGCCGGCCGACCGGCAGCCGTTCAGCCGACCGTCTGAGACACACCTTATTTTGCCTTCATTTTCTCGTATGATATTGGATCCAGCCGGGTAGCCGGCAGCCGGTCCCTTTGACCGGCTAGATCATGCTGATGTTTCATTGGTTTTTCAAGTATGACATTGGTCCCAGCCGGGTAGCCGGCAGCCGGTCCCCTTGACCGAGTGGCACACGCTGACCTTCTATTTACTTTTCTTTCTTATGTTTTCATTATTAATAGTTCGCATGGTTCGTTTACCGTGTAAATTTACGTAATGATTTTAAATATTAATGTTTAGAATATATGATATTACATTCGCTTGTATCGCATGTTTTGTGACGGTTTTTCATATATCCCACTTTGAGTCGGTTTTACGCATGTTACGGTTTGAGCACTAAGTGTTAAGTGCGTTGTACTCTTATTCCCCGGCTACCTCTTCAGTCGTAAGGCTGGAACGTCGGAACGAGGAGTGTATCCTTACTGCTTAATTGCATGTGTTAAAGGGCATATGACGACGTTGTTGGGAAGCGAACGCTATGCGTTGATCGACCCGGCCGTCAAATGTTGTATACTTGCGAGGTGGTGTCATTGCATGTAGCGTATCGCTTGTTATGATGCTTGTGCTCTTTTCCGCCTCTTTCGTGAAGGTTGACCGAATTTGGGGTACTCGGCGTCTATGATTAACCGAGTCTTGGATGCGAAATGTCATCACATGTCGAATCGGAAAATGTCATTTCGAGAGTCTAGCCAGGTTTAGACTAGGACCGGATATTTATATCGTCGTTCTACCAGGAGGAAAGTAGTCTACATATACGAAATGTAGAATCGTGTATGCGTTCAGGGAAATGTCATCCCGTGGATGCGATTTTAATCCTACTTGTCATGTACACGGTGCTAGTGCGTGTCATTTACCGTGAGAGATGTTGTCAACGTATCCGTACGGTTGGATGGATGATTATATGATTGATTATTTGTGATCGTTGGATGACTTGGCATGGTTTGTTTGTCGAGACTCAATCTTATCAAGCTTATGCCGCTAACGGTGAGATGCAAGCCCTAGTGAGTGTATGGTTGCCTAAGAGTGTCATCCCCGAGTCTATCTATAATATGATGGTTACGGTTTTGTACTTCATGTACCGATATCTTTACATATTTAATTGCCTATTTACTCTTCTCGTACTTCACGTGTATATTTATATATGCATGGTTCTACTTTTGTATTTCCGTTTAAGTTCGTTATTTGTGATATGGCTGGGAGAACCCGGAGTTACTCCCCACTGACTGTGGCGTTCATGTTTTTCATGGATGAACAGGTTGCTTGCTTGGATGGATTTTGCTTGTTGTATTTTGAGTTCGGGTGTGAGCTAGCGGGCGTTGGCCTGGATGATTCACCTCTAGACGTTGTTTCGCTAGTTGCTAATAACTTTTACATTTGATAACATTTTGAGAGACTTCGTCTCTTTGTAGTATATTCCATTTTAGTTTGTATCTACTTGACATTCCTCGTATTTTTATCTTGGCATGTAAAAAGTTTTAAAAACACCGTATTTTCCGCTATATTAATCACATGCTTGTATGTCTTATTTCCGCATTCGCGAGGGTTGTCACATGTTTGTTCAAGGTTTCAGCATTTTATGTAACACCCCAGCCCAAACCCTGGGCCGAGAGCGGTCACTCACGGTAGCTCGCTAGGCTGTCTACATGGCCCAAAGATCAACACGGGTCCTTTCCAGCGCATTTTGTCCTCACTCATGCGCATCCCGGGAAACTTCCCAGGAGGTCACCCATCCTAAGACTACTCCCATCCAAGCACGCTTAACTATGGAGTTCTTTCGCATGGATAACCATAAAAGAAAGTGCACTTTGTTGATATGAGTAGTACTTTCAATCCCTTTAAGCACTAGTCATTTAAGCTTATCAATGGACCTCTTTAACTAACGTGGGGTGTTACATTTATAATTCAAAGTTTAGTGAGAGTCATTAACATGCTTGTTCATTTAACAACCAGAAGATATGAAAAATAAAACCAAGCAAATAAAACGAAAGTAAAACATAGAAGCATAAAAGTTCCTAGTATGACAACTAAAACTAAGATCAAATCTTCAAGGTCCTCAACACTTGAAATTACATAGTCTTTAGCTCAGCTCCCACTTGAACCAAGATACATAAATTACAAGCCTTCAAAATTTTTTGGATTTACATAATTAAAATTACATCAAATTGACGGAATGCAGTCCGTTAACCAAAAAAAAACAATAAAACATAATTAAAATTACAACCAATAGACGGAGCGTTGTACATAAACCAACCTAAAACAATCATCTATGGCCATACTAATAACTAACATTCACATTCAAAATTCACTTATTTCCAAAATAAGTGACAAAGTTGCAACAATATTTAACTAACAATCAACTATATATATATATATATATATATATATATATATATATATATATATAGAGAGAGAGAGAGAGAGAGAGCGGGGGGGGGGGGGGGTCAAGATCCGGTGAGTTGGCCACTTTTCGTGATTTACCCCCGCATTTATATATCATTGGATCTAAAAAGATCAATGTATGAGATTAACCCACACAAAATACACACACACAATTTTTCTTTCTCTCTCTTCCTCTCATTCTTTTTCAACGTTCTCATGTAACTCTTTTTTTCCCTGTTTGTCTTCATTCTTCCCCTTCTTTTTTCTTATTTTCTTCAAATTCATGGCACAATCCTATCAAAATTTCACAAAATTGGAGTAATTCCACTCAAAAACACAAAGTTAATTCACTACACTCGTTCAACTTAACTCAGAAACGCATCAATCGTCATTTTTGCCCAAAATTTGCAGAAAACTTAGCACGAAACAACAAAACAAAGGTAAGCATAGTTCATATAAGTAAATATATGTATTTTGCGAGTAATATAGCTACTACTCCGTTAGTATGCGTTATTATTAATACCGTTGACATTTGATAAATGATTTATCATCATCATCTTGAAAAATTGTTGGTAATCTAGATTAGCACACCAATTGTTTGTTAAAATGTCTAATTGAATGTAGAAACTCAATTATTGTAATGAAGAAACATGGTTATAATAACTGCATTAATATAATACAATAACTCAGTTTGTATGATACAATAACTGAGTTTGTATGATACAATAACCGTATTACCATAAAACAATAACCGTATATAATACAATAACTGCATTTAAATTATACAATAACTCGGTCAAAGTAATACAATAATTTTTGTTAATAGATTAAAACAACAAACAAAAAGTAACTACAAAATACAAGAGTAATTCATTATTGTTTGGTAATTTACAGGTTGAATCACAATGAACGCGGACAAATGATGTTTCCGTGGAATAAATGATGTTCAATGAAAACTCAAATATATTCAACTTTCTATTTTTTTTATTAGTTTTCATCTTATTTAATTGAATAACTCAGTTACTGAAATGTATAAACTCAGTTATTGTAATATAGAAACTTTGTTATTATAATGTAGTAACTCAATTATTTTATCATAGAAACTAAGTTATTTTAATGTAGAAACTCTTATATTTGTAGTTATTATAATGTATAAACTTAGTTATTTTAATCAATAAACTGTGTTACTGTATTGAGATGAAACTCAAATATATTCAACTTTCTAACTTTTGTTTGTTTTCATCTTATCTATCTAATATAAAAGCCAACTCTTTTTAAGACTTCTCATTGGTTGATTTTGAGGTATACAATTTATGTGTGGGCCCCCCATGTTCTATATGCCAATTAATTATTCTCTTTCTTTAACTCAATTCCTATTCATAAATTCCATGAGATTGTAAAAAAAAACTTTATAACAACATAAAATTAGATAATAATTTCATGCATATTAGAATTTATTTTTTTAAAATAAATTATAAGAAATATAAATGATATATATATATATATATATATATATAAATATATATATATATATATATATATATATATATATAAATTATTAAGATTACACTTTCCAAGCTTTTAAGTGAATAAGGTTATAAATACATTTTACCTAATAACTCCATATAATATAAACCTACATTATGGCTATATGTATACATTGTCTATATATTTTCTTTTCTAATTTTTAGATAGAAAATCCGTGCCTTTTTGCACGGGTATAAAACTAGTTTAATAGAATAACTAGTCATTTTCATTCAATTAAGTATTGGTGTGTGGCATCTAGGTAGCACGGACACTTCTCCAAATCAGCAGTACCGTGTAGGACACCGTGTCGGATACACGGACACACGGACACCTATAAACAAGGAATGTTAGATTGAAAGACTAGAAAAGGTTGATTAGAAGATGAGTTTGAGTGGGAAATGAGAATAAATTATAGTTAAAGTCAAGTTTTACACTCAATTATTTACATTTAATATTAAATACTAATACAAAAATAAAATTGTATGTTATTTATAACTATAAAATATATATTTTATTAAATTTAAATGCCGTGTCCCGTGTCCTAAATTTCACGAGATGCCGTATCACGTGTCCGTGTCGTGTCCGTGTCCGTGTCCGTTTTGGTGCTACCTAGTGTGGCATAATAGAATACGTGACGTAATAACTATATTTAATGAAATAATTCAATATTTTTGGGGATTTACAAAGTGAATCAACGATGAACGCGGACAATTGATGTTCAATGGAATAAATGATGTTCAATGAAAACTCAAATATATTCAAATTTCTATTTTAATTAGTTTTCATCTTGAATAAATCAGTTATTGTAATGTAGAAACTCAGTTATTGTAATGTAGGATCTCTAATATTTGAAGTTATTGTAATGTAGAAACTCACTTATTGCAATGTAGAAACTATGGTATTTTTAGTTATTGTAATGTAGAAACTCAGTTATTGAAAGAATTAATCGTGTTATTGTATTGAGATGAAACTCAAATATATTCAACTTCCTATGATATTTTGTTTGTTTTAATCTTGTTTAACTGAATAACTATTCATTTTTATTCAATCTTGTTTTAACCTTGTTTAATTGAATAATCTTGTTTGTAACATACAATAACTGCATTTATAACATACAATAACAACATTATTATAATACAATAACTCAGTTTGTATTATACAACAACTGAGTTTGTATGATACAATAACTTGATTACTATAATACGATAACTGAATTACTATAATAAAATATATGCATTTCTATAATACAATAAATGCATTACTAAAAAATACAATAACTCCGTTTGTATGATACAATAACTGAGTTTATACGATACAATAACTGTATTACATCAATAAAATAAATGCATTTATATAATACAATAACTACTGCATATTAATAAAATAATTGCATGTAACATTATCAAGCTGAGTAAGATCTTGTATTTAAATAACCAGATTACTTTAATACAATAAATGCATTTATATAATACAATAAATGTATTTATATAATACAATAACTGCATTACTGTAAAGCAATAACTCGTTCAAAGTAATACAATAACTGAGTTAAAAGAACAACTAAAAAGTAACTACAAAATAAAATAACTGAGTTTGAATAATACAATAACTCAGGTAAAGTAATACAACAACCGTTATTAACAGGTTATGTCATAACACAACAAACAAGAAGTAAATATGAAAAAAAAAAGAAATGATCATCGTTTTTTAATTGATTTTGAGAGATGAGAGAGAAAGCTCCAACTTTGGGATCTAGGGTTTTATGCAAAGGCCAAAATCATCTT
>JAIUZE010015664.1:0-11145 GCA_022085475.1 Heliosperma pusillum
AGTTTGAAGTGAACCCTTGTTTTAGTTAGTTTCCAAACTTGTTGTTTTGGAGAGGTATCTATGTTTCCTATTTATTATGCTTCTTAAACTTGGTCTAATACTTATGTATCATGTATTGATTCATGTTTATCATAGTTACATTTATATAATGCCATGTTCACATGTTTTGTGACGGTTTGGTATGTTTCCACTTGAGTCGGTTTTTACAAATGTTACGGTTTGAGCACTATTTTGTCTTGTGCTTTGTATTCTCATTCCCTTTGCTACCTTCCCGTTCGTAAGGCTGGAATGTCGGAACGGAGAGGTATCCTACTGCTTAAATGCATGTGTTAGTGGGCATACGACGACGTTGTTGGGAGTTGAACGCTATGCGTTGATCGACCCGGCCGTCAAATGTTGTGTACTTGCGAGGTGGTGTTATTTGCATGTAGCGTACCGCATGTTATGAGGCTTGAGCTCGTTTTCCGCCTCTTTCGTGAATGGATCTACCGAGAATGTGGGTACTCGGCGTTTTCTTTGTAAGACCGAGTCTTGGGTGCGAAACGTGATCGCATGTCGAACCGGAAAATGTGATTTCGGGATTCTGGCCAGATTTAGACTAGGACCGGGTATTTATATCGTTGTCCTACCACGAGGAAATTAGTCTACATACGCGAAATGTAAGCATCGTGTATGAGTTCAGGGAAATGTGATCCCGTGGATGCCTTTTAATCATACTTGCCATGTACACGGTGCTAGTGCGTTTCATTTATCGTGAGAGTTGTCGTCTTGTGTCGTCGTTCTTTGAATGCGTGATTTCAGGATATTATTCATGGTCATTGCATGATTGGACACCGTCAATGTCTTGGTTCGTGATTGGATGATAATATGTGGGATTTATTGTGATCATCACATGAATTCACTTGGTTTGTTTGTCGAGTCTCAATCTTATCAAACTTATACCGCTAACGGTGAGATGCAAGCCCTAGTGAGCGTATTCGGTTGCCTAAGAGTGTCTTCCCCGAGTCTTTGAATAACATGATGGTCTCGGATTTGATTTCCACATGATCTTATCATTATATATATGATTGCCTATCTATTCTTATTGTAACTCACATGTATATTCATATATGCATGATTTTACTTTTGTATTTCCTTGTATGTACGTTTAATGTGATATGGCTGGGAGAACCCGGAGTTACTCCCCACTGATTGTGGCGTTCATTTTTTTCATGAATGAACAGGTTGCTTGCATGGATGGCTTTTTGCTTTGACTATTTTGGGTTCGGGTGTGAGCTAGCGGGCGTTGTCCCTGAAAGTTTCACCTCTAGACGATTTTAGCTAGTTTTGCTAAACACTTGTTCTTTGCTAACATTTTAAGAGACCCCGTCTCTTTGTTGTATTTCCGTACTTAGTTGTAACATTTTGACACTCCTCGTTTTATTTAACTTGCATGTATAAAAGTTTTTAAAACTACCTATTTCCGCAATATAATTCACATGCTTGTTTGTTTTATATTTCCGCATTCGCGAGGGTTGTCACAATTAGGTTGGTCATGTTCCTCCGGAGTTTGGGGATTTTGTGGGTCTTCTAGTGCCATGTTAAAATTTGGAAATAGGGTGATAAATACAGTACCTGCATTGAGTGTTGTTTGGATGGTTGCAATACACGCATGTTTGTATTCTTTGAACCTTGTATCAAGTAAGGCTATTCGTGCTACAACAGGTAGACCTTTCCTACCATGGAGAGTTAGTGCTAAACTTACTGCTCCATAATAAAGGTGGGTGTAACCACTTGTTTTCCATGTGTGAAGCATAGCTTCATTAAGTCGGAGAGGAATCATTTGTTCTGCTTCTGTAGCTGGAACAAAATGTTGTTCTAACTGTGAGGCTAGAACGATTTCTCTAACTGTATTTTTATGTGGGCCAAGTACTTGTTTGATAACTTTTGAAAATGAAGAATTTGGTTTTGTAAAGGCTCGATATGGATTGAACAAAGGAGGTTGGGTAATAGGGAACTTACTATTTTCATTTACATACTCTCCTTCATAAAGATAATCTACTTTACTAGCATTTGACTTATGAAGAGAAGAAGAAGACGCATGTGCTAAGATATTAGAAGTATTTTCCATATTTTTTAGATAAGGCCAGAAACCATAACAGAATGTCTTATCTCTTATCTATCCTTCAAAATATTAAATTATAATAAGTTACCCCCCTTTTTATATGATAAGTTAGTGTAGAGTATCAACTTGTTTGTTCTTAAATTACTAAACCGAGACAACAAATAGTTTTAATTTTGTCTCAAGGTACAAGCTTTTAAGAACATCATAGTTAATTCTTTACACTTTATTCTGCCTAGTAATAATTTTCTGATGTGGAAGATCCACAAAGTGGCAACCACAGAGCATACTTCCCCATACTTAGGGTATTAATAGGGGGAAAAACTCAATATTCTTTAATACTTATTAGAAAGATAAGAGCCAAGGCTTAGACTGCCATGGCTCTAATACCAAGTTTACGAACACATAATAAGTACAACCACAAAGGAGGTTTATTAGGATCAATATTATAAAGTAAGACTATTCTTATTGACAAGAGAGGATTACAAAGGATTTTATATGAGAAGTATTTTTATTTCACTTAGATTGTTCATCTATGGTACCAAGCATCCCTATTTATACTACTTACATGATAAGCATGCATCATACACCTTGCATGCCTTGATGTTACACTTAGCATTTTGCCTAAGACACTTATGTAGCCTACTTATCTTACACCTAGTACACACCTATTTATCTTACACCTAGCATACACCTACTTTTCATAATTACCCTAATGGTAATTTTATTTATTTATGCTCATGGTAATTTTGCTTAATTATTTACATTTCTTTGTCTTCATTCATCCGAGCCCGTATTTGTGTTCCACTCGGAATTTCATGTGGGGTTATGCCTTGTATTGAACATTGGGCTTATGGATTTTTCCACTCACCAAATGGCTTCAGTTATATTCATTTTCCACTCTAACGTTTCAGCAAACATTTCATCTCTGCATCCTCACCAAACCCAAAACTTTAACCTCTCTCTCACCATTGTTGAGGCTTGAACCTTTCAAGCTTCAAACTACCACAACTCACTCAATTCTCACTCAAATCTCTTAATATTTAGTTCATTCGTCCTCTTTTCACCCCCTCTTTCCTTTAAGGTAAGAATTGTTCCCTCTTGAGCAATTTCATTTCTCCATCTTTTACAAATATGAAATTTGTTCATCTTTTATGTTCAACTTGTATTAGGAGACCTTGAAGATCCTGACAAAGACTACTACTTAGTGGAGGAAGACCTAAAAGATGATTGAAGACGCAAAAACGTAATGGTGAAGGGTTACTCGGTATCACTATTATGTGTGTTACATGTTAGAGTAGTATTTATCAGGAAATGATGAATTCTTTGTGTTAGATTCAAATGGATGTGTGTTTACTACCTTTTTTCATGTTTAATTCATCTCATATGTTAACCTTATGCAAAGTTATGTTAATGTTGTTGGATGTACTCATTCATTATGATAAGACTTGTGTTTAGTAATAAATGTGGTCTTATGTTGTTTAAAATGTTGGTATGTAATGATTAGGTATGATTATGTTGCATTTATTGAGATTTAGTGATGATAAATGATGGTAGGAATGATTGGGTAAAATTTGAAATCGAACTGTTGTGTAAAGTAATAAATGTGGTCCCGACGCACACATGTGAACCCTAATGATATAGTATCATTTTACCTTCATTTTCCACCCCTTTTCGTCTCATTTTGCCTGCCTTTAACGCTCCCTAAGAGAGTTTCTACGTGTTTTACCTTCAACTAGCATATTTCTCGCTTTCATCGTGTTTTTGTAGGTAAACCGCCACTTGAGGCGATTTTTACCTAATTTTGATCGACAAAGAAGAAGGTGGATCACTTAGAGGACCCACGTCACACCTTAGGGGGCCCCACATACCCTTGAGGGCCCTACTCGACGCGCCAAAGCCCTCTCGAGTCAAGGCAGGCAAAACCGAGAAGGAAGCAACGAAGTCAAACAAGGGAAGAAGGAGAAGGAGCACTTCACGGGCGTGTAAGGTATCTCACGGTTGTGAGATGCATTTCCAAGAATGAGGATTTTCGAGCAATTCATCTCGCGGCCGTACAACACAGGTTACGGTCGTGAAACACAGTTTACGGTCGTGAAACGTGTTTCAGGGTCATGACTTAATCGTGAAAGAAGGACTTGCTACTGCCACATATCTCACGACCGTGACTTGCAATCTCACGGTCGTGAGACACCTTTCACGGTCATGACCTTGCCGGCCCATGAAGTCTTTCGAAGCTCATCTTTCCTCCATTTTGTAAACCTATAAATAAACCCTCTTGTGTAAGGAGAGGGCACGAAACCTTAGACTCAAAATTATTTATATTAGATTAGATTAGTCCATCTATTTAGTTTAATCTTTCCTCAATTACTCTTTAATTATTTTAAGATCTAGTCATGTAATTGGATTTCTTGGTTTTGTACTTGAAGATTGGTGACAAAGTCTTCTACTTTATTCAAGATTTCCTCTTTTATTGTTCATCTTTTGCCTTAATTAGTTGGTATATCTTCTTAATCCCTTTTCATATACTTTCTAATCTTGTCATTTCATTACTTTTTTTGTTTCCTTCTTATCATTATGTCTTGTCTTAGTTTTATATCTTATTCTTCCATATTCCTCATGTTAAGTAGTGACTAGTGATTAATCTAAGATTAGTTGGAGATAATGGAATTTAATGAGGGTTAATCTTTGTTTGATGGGTTGATTTGTTGATTAATTGTCTTTCTTCCAACTTCTACATACTACATGTTTGATGACATGCTTGCTTGACAAACTTGCATGATTCATGTTTATTATACATTTCCGTAAGATCGAAAGCCTTGGAATATGTTAGGATTTACATATAGTTTGTATATCGACCATGTGTACGCGAGAGATAACTTGGTTCGGCATATGGGAGGGATTGTAAGATCGAGAGCCTCAATGCACCGCGCCTAAGTTTGACTACCCATTAACTATGAACCTGACTCACTAGAATCCAAATTAACCATTTGAACCCACCGATCCTAGACTTTGCTTTTATTGCTTGTTATTTGATTGTCTTAGTTTAGTCTTACTTTCCTATTTATTTGCATTTACTCAATGTTCTAGATTAGTTTCAAATCAACTTCTATATCGTGACACCCCTTGAGCATAGCTAGTATAGACTTTGCATATCGAATACCCACCGTCCCTATGGACCGACCTTGACTTGCCACCGTGATTATTTTTGTTATAAATATCGTTTGACGCATAAAAACGACGCATGTCAAAATGGCGTCGTTACTGGGGACGGTGCGATGTATTTGATTTGTTTTCTAGACTTTTCTAGTTGTGCTTGTTTGCCTTGAGGAACTCTGTTTCTCAAGGTTATTCCTAACCCTTTTATTTAGTGTCTTTGTTTGTAGTTTTTTTTATTTGCCTAATCTTCAATTATGACACAAAACTTTCAACAAGAAGAGTATGAGTAAGGTGAAGCTTTTGGCTATGACTCCCATGAGTGTAGAGGTTTTGTTGAGCAAGATAACATATTCTCATCCTATATCTCTCACAATGAAACCCCAAGCTACTACCCCGTCTCTCCTTATGAAATCCCCCATGTCCAACCTCCACAAAAACAACAATTCCAAAATACTTACAACCACCCACAAAATCAGCCACCCTTCTTCCCATAACAAGTTGAGAACCCTGAACTTGATGAGAAAAGTTTAATCTTTCAACTTGTGCGAATGAAAGAAGAAGCCCAAGCAAGGGACATGGTTCTTAATGAAATTGTAACCCATGGGAGAATGTTGGCTACTAAATTAGCTCAAATGCAAGCCGACCAAGATCTTGATGAAGAACGAGAGGAAAATGGCAAGATGGATGACAATGAGACATTTCCTCTTGCTTGTTGCCACACTCCCTCAAAAAATGATATGCGAAACACATATGATTCCCTTTGGGGAGGAGTTTTGATAGAGGATGATAGTGACGGTGATGTTGAGTATATGATTAATTGTGAAGAAAGTGTTTTGACTCCTTCATCCCCTCTCTCTTATGTGACAATGAGCTTTTCTTCCATTGAGTTTGATGCTAGTCGGGCAATGGAGAGTGGTGAATTAAAAGATTTGAGTTAAACCTCTTTTCTTTGATGATGCCTTTTCAAGGGAAGAGGATTTAAATGATCATGGAGAAATGGAGGATGCGGTAATAGAGAACTTGAATGAATTTTCCCTCTTTGAAGACCCAATCTCCAGCGAGGATGAATGGGAAGCGAATTATAAGCCAACTACTCTTCCTCCCCCTACTTGGGATGTTTATAATGACGATGGGGAAGACCCTCCGCTTCACCTTTCTTTTATAACCCATGAAGAGGGTTTGTGTGTCATGGAAACTTGTGAACGTGAAAGGAGGAATTTTAAGCCCCCGAAAGAGCATGAGTCGTTTTTTCTACCTTTTATTGACAAAGGTTGTGACTTGATTGGTTTTAAGCACCACAAGGGCCTTAGTTTCGTGGCCAAGTTGGATTGGATATGGTTCTACTTTGTATCAAAGTGGACAAAGCCTTACTTGTGCTTGTTCGAAGATTACGCCCAACCCTTTGATCGATTATTAAGAGCATTAAGTGGCATGGACAATGTCAACGAAGAATTGTTCCAACAAAATCCGCCACTTGATTGAGTTTGGTGGAGTCCTCACCATAACTCCTGTTTGTATATACTCTTTCCCTTACCTTTGCATTGCATCTTAGTTCTTTTTATCTCAATTCTCCTTTGAGTCTTAGAGGCTATGCCTCGAATGGTTTGGGGAGGTTAAGATTGTACCTCACTAAGTTGCATATTAGGTATCATGTTTATATTTTACAGTGGTTGGTACCCCCCATGAGGGATCGCTGTCTTAGCCTTAACCGCCACAACGAGACTTCAAAATGACAGATTTATTTTAGCTTGCATTCACGTAGATCATGCATTACTTGTAATACATCATTTTGCATTTAGTAATAATCATATTTATTAGTTTATGCATTTCACATAGTAGTAGTTCATTTGCATAACTAACCTTGTTGTATATTTTGTACATTTTGATAATATTTCTCAGAAATTAGAAACCCAAAAATAAGTTTTTATTTTTCAAAATATCTAAAAAACACAAAACATGTTCTTTTCCTTTTAGAAAATCATTCAAAAACCCCAAAACATGTCTTTCTTTACTCTCAATAATCTCATTTCATACATTGGGGACAATGTATGTTACTATGTGGGGGATGAGAAATTATATTTCATTTTAATTTGATTTGAAAAATTTTAAAAAAAAATTCCTAAAACATGTCATTCTTTTGTATATTTTGTAATTTTAAAAACATTTAAAAATCCAAAAAATCCAAAAAAGTTTTAAAAATCCTAAAAATTAGCTTGTTTATATTTTAGTTTGTATATATTTGCATTGTTTTTCTTCTAACCTCCATACATAGGTCTGCTACACATCACTTAAGAGACTTATATAAGGGAATAAGAAGACCACCATGGTATGATCGTTCCTATTACTTCCCCTTCTTTCTTTCTTTACTTCTTATCACATGAGGAGTTTGGAGGAGTTGTTGCTGATTGCGATGTGGATTTTGATGAATTGGAGGTTGTGTGACTTATGTGTGGTTAGGGGGCTTCATTAGATTAATTGTCACGTAGTTTATTAGAGCATTTGCATTAGTTTGTATATATGTTGCTTAATTCAAGATCATGGCATATAGTTCCATTTAGGAGAACTTTTTGAAATGCCTAATTTGAAAATTGAATAAGCTTGGATAGGCCTTTATAGATACTTTCTTTTCTTAGCACTTTGCCAATTAAAATAGATTTTGAAACACCCTTTAATGTGTTAGTGTAATTTTCGCACCGTTTCCTAGAGCCTAGTCAAGGGCTTGCATTTACCATCTTGACCATCCCCATGGTGTGAAAATTCCTTGGTGAACGCTTTCCTAGGTGACTCTCGAGGACATGTAATTGTCCAATCATCACATTTCACTACATTTGACAAAAAGAAATTTTTTCCATCACAAGTCCAAAAATTGAGTTCAAACACAAATGAAAAGAAGAGCTTGAAATTTTGCACATGTTTGCCTTAGTCCTAGCTTAGAGAGTGCATATGGAGACTAATAGGTTCTTATAGAGTACCCTCACTACATATGGGGTCGCTCTCGATGTCGCTACGGCGAGGATTTGCCTATTGTTGGTTTCCGCCGCACACCTTTCGCTAGGCTATCTTGCTCCCAAAAGGCACCTAATTCAAGCAAAAATCAAAGACGAAAACAAAAACAAAACAAAGGAAAACAAAATAGAAAAACACAAAAAAATCAAATAAGAACTTAAACATCTCATTTCCTTACCTTTTTTATGAGTACTACTACGTTACATGGCTAAGAGTGGACGACCCTTCCTTTCACTTAGGTGAGAGGCGGAATTCCGATCCTACAGTGTCTTTTAACACCATGGGCCTCTCACTTTCCATCCCGTCTTATCACCCTTGACAAAGCTTTATAGTGATCATGAACGAATATACTAATTTTACACAATAAGGGGGTCATTCATTTCTATCTTTCTAGGCCTAGTTTTTTGTAAAACTAATAATTAGGGCTGAGCAAAAATATACGATACGGTTTTAATATACGGATACGATACGGTATGCGGTTGTAATTACACGAATTTCCGGGTACACGATACAAATTTCCGGGTATACGATACGGTTTTTAATTAAACCGTATCGGGTCCGGGTCGGGGGAAATCAAAACCGGGTATACGGTTTTTGACACGGTATAATTAAAAATAACAAAAAAAAAGTTGTATGTGAAACTTTGTGTTTGATATGGACTATTTGTGTGAAATTTTGTGGGTCAATCTTTGGATGTGAAACTTGCAATGTATGTAACTATTTTGTGGGTGTCTAACTTTTATGTGAAGCGATGAAAGTTTGAATTTTGTCATCTCAAAACTAACTTTGCAAGTTGTTATGTTTCGTAATAATAGACCGAATAGATTATATAGGCATCCTAGTAATGGGTCGCTATTAATTTTGTGAAATCAATTTTTGATTTTTGACCAATATTAATTAAACCGGATCCGGGTATACGGTTTTCGGGTACCCGGTTTAAGCGGGTATACGAAAACCGGGTACCCGGTTAAACTGGGTCGTCTCCGGGTATTAATTTTTGGCCATAAAAAAACCGGGTACCCGATACGGTTTTTAAAACCGTATCGGGTACCCGGTTTTGCTCACCCCTACTAATAATTACATAGGAATTTGCATGCTTGAATTATTTCCATTTTAGATGAATCCCGACACATGAATGAGGCATGTTTCCACTTGCTTTGTAAATACATTTTAATATGTTTTGTGTGCTTTATTGTCTAGAATGCATCGGAATTTTGGCAAGACCCCATTTGCCTTACAAGAAGGTATCCTACCTCATGGATACCTTGTTGTGAGTTAAAGAGACGGAGCAAGGCCCGTTAGTTGCCTTGTATCGGTTAGGTTTAGTGTAACACCCGGAAATGTACCCTATTTTTCTAGTGAAAATATTTTACGGATACTTTTCAGCAAATATAAGTTTTAATATAAAATTTTATGTTCCGAGTCGAATTTAGAATTTCCGAGTTCGTATTTGGAATTTCCGCGAGATTCCATGAGAATCCCGTCTTAAGGCGAGTTTGACTTTCCTTGACTTTTTCCTTCATATTCCACTCACTCCCTTAACCTATTTCACAAACACAAACACATTCAACATTTCTTCTTCCTTAAGCAACCAAACCCTTGCCTCCCTCTTTGTTTCAATCTTAGAATTCTCATAGCTCATTCGTTCTTTGCTAGAATTCGCGTAAGTTCGTCTCATTCTTCCCCTCTTACCTTCCTCTATCCGTATTGGTAATAAAATTACCGTCTTTCTCGCTTTTTAAAATTATCCGTCTTTCTCAAGGTGAATGATATTCATCTTTTATTATCTAATTGTATGTAGGTGGAGACTAGGAAGGTTTAGAATCGATTAAAGACGCGTAAAGGTAACGGTGAAAGGTTACTCGATATCATTTACGTGTTTTATATGATTTCTATGTTAGAATTTGTATTTATAATATGATTAGTAAGCTTAGGAATTGAGTTATTGATGATGATTGTTGTTAGTTGATGATTGTTGATGATGATTATTGATTGATGATAGTTGATAGAAGTTAAATATGAGAATTGAAAATTATTGAACTTGTGTATATTGTTCTCGGGTAGGAAGTAGTCCTGGCCGAAGGACCGGCTGCCGGTTCAGTGGCTGGCTGGGAATTCACTACACCGACCCTTTTTCTTAGAATGATCATATCTCCTTCGTTACTTGCTTGTTTTGAGCTTGTGACCATTCGTTGAAACCGTAAGAGGATAAGCTATCACCTCGACTTGGAATTTCTGCATTTGCATATCTAGAACTCTAGTTATGACCGTTTGAAGTGCACCCTTGTTTTAGTTAGTTTCCAAACTTGGTTTTTGTGTGTAGTTGTGCTCCGAGCCGGGGTACCGGCCGCCTCCCTCCACACCGGCCTGGAACACGGCTGTGTTTTTCTCCTATAATTTCTAAAACTCGTAATTTAAAATAATTCGCATGGTTCGTTTATCGTATAATTTTACGTAGTGACTTATAATATTCATGTTTTGGATATATGATATTTCATTCGCTTGTATCACATGTTTTGTGACGGTTTTTGGTATGTCCCACTTTGAGTCGGTTTTTACACATGTTACGGTTTGAGCACAAATTTCCTATGTGCTTTGTACTCTCATTTCCCGGCTACACCCTTATACTCGTTAGACTGGAATGTCGGAGCGATGGGGTGTATCCTTGATGCTTGTATGCTTGTTTTAGTGGGGATATGACGACGTTGTTAGGAGGTGAACGCAATGCGTTGATCGACCCGGCCGTCAAATGTTGTATCTTTGCGAGGTGGTGTCATTGCATGTAGCGTACTAGCTTGACTTTTGACTATAGATCTCTTTCCGCCTCTTTTGTGAAGGTTGACCGAATTTGGGGTACTCGGCGTCTATGATTGACCGAG
>JAIUZE010015665.1:0-11762 GCA_022085475.1 Heliosperma pusillum
AGATTGTCTTCCTAATATTGTATGTTGATGACATACTCTTGATTGGGAATGACATACATCTCTTAACTTCGGTAAAAGTTTGGTTAAAGAACCATTTCCAGATGAAAGATCTGGGTGAAGCACAAAGAATTTTGGGGATCCGTATCTACAGAGATAGATCACGACGGATTTTATCCCTCAGTCAGGAGTCTTATATAGATAAGATTCTTGAGAGGTTCAGCATGACCAACTCCAAGAAGGGGAACCTTCCAATGGTCTATGGGATGCATTTGAGTAAAGCTCAGGCACTCAAGACATCGGAAGAGGTCGAGCGCATGAGTCGGATTCCTTATGCATCAGCTATAGGATCGATCATGTATGCCATGATATGCACACGTCCAGACGTGGCATATGCATTGAGTATGACAAGTCGTTACCAAGGCAATCCAGGTGAAACACACTGGATAGCTGTTCAGAATATCCTTAAGTACCTACGGAGGACTAAGGATTGGGTATTGACTTATGGAGGTGACACTGAGCTATGCGCAATCGGTTACGCAGATGCTAGCTTCCAAACGGATCGAGATGACTCGAAATCTCAGTCTGGATTCGTTTTTACTATTAATGGCGCTGCGATCAGCTGGAAAAGCTCCAAACAAACTGTTATAGCAGATTCTACGACTGAATCCGAGTACTATGCTGCTTCAGAGGCTGCGAAGAAAGCTATATGGATGCGTCAATTCTTACAAGGACTAATTGTAGTTCCTAGTTCGGATGACCCGATCACCATCTATTGTGATAATAGTGGTGCCATCTTCCAGGCTAAGGAGCCTAAGTCCAGCAACAAGTCTAGGCATGTACAACGGAAAGCTCACATGATCCGAGATTACGTGGAGCAAAGGGAGATAGTGATAGACAAGATTGCTCACTCAAATCCAGATCCGAGTTTACGTGGAGCAAAGGGAGCAAAGCACCAAGAGTGGCATCAGTGTATGGGACGACGCCGGAGGAAGAAAGCACCCTAACAGCAGCAGTATAATGACCATCACAAATCTTTCGCCGACACTGGCTGAGGTTTTGCTCACTCAAATCCAGATCCTCCTGCACACAAACCGAAGGAGGAACCTCAGCCAAACACTCCTGTAAAAGCTGTAACCCCCCTCCACGCACCCCCCCAAGCATGAATAGCCCTGGTAATACTCTCCTCCTGACGCTGTCGCCTAACAGCCGTCATACACTCAAGATTACTCCGAGGAGCGAAGGTCTTAAGCAGACAAATAGGCAACACAAGCAAATGAACCCAGCAGGAGAGATCACCAGGAGAGTCAGCCACATCATCCAAGACCCCCTTCAGAACCCGAGCAAACCCAAGACGGCACTTAGGAAAAATAGATTTCACGGTGCTATGGCCCAAAGAAAATAAACGATCAAGCGAAGAAACAGACCACTGAACAAGCGCAACCCCATCATCTGATGAAAGAACCGAGTGAGACGGAGCTAAAGGTCTAGGGATACCATGAATAAAAAAACTAACGATGCCATCACCACAATCCGGAGGCGGAACTATGTCACCCCGACCATGCCGACACCTAGAACGAAACGTATGGGTTTTAAAGCACTCCCCACACAACCAAAGCCCCATCCGCTTTAAAGTAATCTCGGCATTAGAGAAAACCGTCAGACTATCAGTAAGAGTTTGACGCGTAAGACCCATAGCACCGTCAATACAATGTCGATCCTGAAAATGCTTTTGCCAGGCGGCCTTAGTAAGGCCCATACCACGTCCATTCGGACACCCATGAATACCAGAAAAAGGACACGGAAATCGTACTAAAACAGGCATGATAAAGAAAAGGAAAATATTACCTAATATTAAAATAGAAACCCTTAAGTTTCCCATGCAAGGCTAGGGCACGGCTGAGACACACGGCCAACACCAGCCACATCACCACCGTGACCCATAACCCACAACGACCCATAACCCTCCACCACGGCGACACTCAACACAGCCAGCAGCACGGCAGACACCACCAACACAACCGACGCCGACGCGATAAAACACACAAACAACCTTACCACAGCCGGCGTGTGCCATGTTAATGGCTATGTCGCAGACGGCAGAGAGAGGCCACCAGCACCAACCGCCGTCCAGAGAACAACCCACATCCACCGCACGTACTCCCCTCTCCAAATCGTCCTCCACTGCCACACGCTCCTCACAATTCAACCGAAAGTGACCGGAGAAGAAACAAGGGCCGACGACAGGGGAGATGGCCTGGCCGGGAATGGTGGTTCGTTTGGCCGGGAATGGTGGCAGCAAATGTCTAGACTTTCACCTTAGACGAGAAAACATAAGATAAAACACCAAGCTTTCACTCAAGCAATTCATCAAACACCTCGCAAGCATGAGACTAGAGATGATATTCCGACAAAAGGACAACAATCTAACACACAAATTAAATCCTCTTTTACCCACATTAGATCCTCCTAATCCCTAGAGAAGATAACTACTCACTCATGATGTTGGTAACAAACAAACGAAGGTTAGTGAATATCATAAGACTACCAACATTCAACATAGTGAATAAGATAATAATGAAAACAAGATTAAAGCAAGATTAAGACAATAAATAAATGCTAATAAGTGAATAAGAAGAGATTGATGCCAACAATGAGGGAAAGATTAAAACTTGGATTGAAACGAAGAAGAAATTCTTCAATGTCTTGATTACAACCCAATTACTACTAGGTCTATTAACTAATTAGTGTACACTAAAACGAGATTATGGAAAGACTAACATTTGATTAGGAAAGATCAAAGTTTGTAAAAGAAGTAAATATAGGGTTTTTGTCAAATGTAAGTAGTATCCTCTACTGATTAAGGGAGGAGGTATTTATATAGGTTGGTGAAAATAAGGGAGACAAATAAGAAAGAAGTGAAATGCAGATTAGGGGTCTCGGCCGGCCGGCCGCCGGTGGCATACCCGACTGGGAGCCCTCGGATTTGAATATGGGATATTGGGCATCAGGTGGCCTCAGCCGGTGGGCCGGCTGCTAGTGACCTACCGGCTGGGCACCCTAGTGTTCTTTCTTTCTTTCTTCTTTGTTGATCCGGCTGCCGGTGGCCTACCCGGCAGGGCACCCCCTTTCTTCTCTCTTGCTTTCCTTTTCTAGTCCAATTATAAAAATCTCTTTGCTTGTTTCCGTTTCCTCATTTTTGCCCCAAATCCTACAAGATTAAGTATAAAATGATAGAACGGGAATTTGGGATACGAAATGTGAACAAAGGCATGTAAAACCGTACAATGACGGGTAAAAAAAGGCATAGAAAAGAGTGAAGAAGCAAGACAAAAAAATGCCTATCAAACGTAAAAGGATGACTTGTCCCGGTGTACCTTTTAGATATCGAAAAGCACAGATAGCAGCTCCAAGGTGTTCTTACCTAGGAGTCGAGCAGCTTCAAGGTGTTCTTATCTAGGAGCCTTTAGAAACTGTGAGAGGACATGCACCGAGTAGGCTAGGTCGAGACGCGTCGAGACGCGTTATATCTAGATAGACAAGACGTCCAACAAGGCGTCGATAAGAGCCACATCTTCTAGTAAGGGACATGTGGCACGAGCAAGGGGATGCTTGTGTTTAATATGTAAATAGGTTGGTTTGGCTCCTAATAAACCAGTCTCATTTACAATATCAAGAGTGTACTTGCATTGACACAAAAAATTTCATAGAAGTGGCGAGCAACTTTTATCCCAATAAAATACTTTAAAGGTCCCAAATCTTTCATATGAAAACATTTACTAAGGTAGGCTTTGAATAAAGTTAAAGTAGCAAGACCGTTGCCGAAAATAATAAGATCATCGACATATATTAATATATTAAGATGAATTGCAACTTTGGCATATGTGAACAAATGGTAGTCACAGTACAATTGTGAAAAACCGTACTTATTCAAATTAGTGACGACTTTGGCAAACCAACAATGAGGAGCTTGCTTCAAACCGTAAATAGTTTTTGCAAACAATAAACCAAATCAAAGTTAGGATTCGAAAAACATGGATGCAGTTTCATGTAAACTTCTTCATTAAGGTCACCATGCAAAAATGCATTGTGAACATCCATCTGGTGAAACTCTCAATTTTTCAAAGCAACGACCGTGAGAAAGGCTCGTACCATCACCATCTTAGCCACATGAAAACCAATCGAGCCTTTAAATGCTTTTAAATGATCCATAGTTCCATCCGAGTTATATTTAATCTTATAAACCCATTTACTCCCCAGTGCCTCTTTACCGGGTAGTAATGTTTTCATTGTCCATATTTCGTTGTCCTCCTAAGCACGAATTTGAGAGTGCATGGCAGAGCGCCACTCTGCATCCTTGACGACATGTTTAAAGTATCATAGCTCAATCCTGGTAGAAATGGCTAAAAGAAAATGGCGGTGCCTCACAGGAAATTTGTTACAAAGAGTTAGGATTCGTAAAACATGGAGGTTTTCATGTAAACTTCTTCATTAAGGTCACCATGCAAAACTGCATTGTGAACATCCATATGGTGAAAGTCTCAGTTTTTTAAAGCGATAACTGTGGGAAAGGCTCGTAACATCACCATCTTAGCCACATGAGAACTAATCGAGCCTTTAAATGCTTTTAAATGCTCCATAGTTCCATCCGAGTTATATTTAATCTTATAAACCTATTTACTCCCCAGTGCCTCTTTACCGGGTAATAATATTTTCATTTTCCATATCGCGTTGTCCTCCAAAGTACGAATCCTTGACGGTCTGTTTAAAGGATCATAGCTCAATCCCGGCAGACAATGCTAAAAGAAAATGGCGGTGCCTCACAGAAAACTTGTCACAATTAATACAATGTGCTATAGGAAATGAAGTAAGATGGGGTGGGGTGGGTAGAGCGATGGAAAAGGGTGGACAGTTGCAAAACATGATTTTATAACATAATCATTTAAGCGAAATTAGGAAATTTTGTTCGATGGCCTTTACCCATTTGCTGAACAAAGGGCTGATCACCATCGCCAGACGCAGGGGGCTGATCATGATCACCATCATCAGACGGAGAGTGTTGATCATGAGCACCATCACAAACCGCAGCGGAGGGCGTGTCAAGATTGGTGGTGGTAGCTGTATCCAGATCGGTAAAGATCGGAATATCAGGCATAGAAGTTTTATCATTAGGCCTTAAGTTTTTGGTCGATATTATAGGAGTAGATAATTCTTCTATAAGGTCATCTAAAGAAGTAACCTTCTTGTGCATACGGAAAAATATTTTCATAAAACTTTACATCCTGCAAAACAAACAAAATCATTTGTATCTAAATCAAAAAAAGTCCACCCTTTTTTTTTCCAAAAGAATACCCAACGAGTGTTAGAATAAGCAAACGGGTCGGGCCACACCCAAACGGAGAAGAGACGTACCACTTTACAACACAAGGGATGTTCCATCTTAAAACCAATTGGCCATAGGAGGAGTAGCTTCCTTGGTTATAAACTTGTACAATATCTCTTTCTCCAACAATGTGGGACAACTCACATGTGGGTTTTATATTCCAATACGCCCCCTCACATGTGAGGTCCCATCGAAACCCAGAGCGTAACCTTGGAAGCGCACCGATGTGGGAATTAACAAATCCTCAGAGAGGCCCTCCACCGGTGGCATAATTTGGCCCCAGTTTAAATTCGAAACCCAGGACGAAACCTTAGGCTCTGATACCATGTTAGAATAAGCAACCGGGTCGGGCCACACCCAAACGGAGGAGAGACGTACCACATTACAACACAAGGGAGGTTCCATCTTAAAACCAATTGGCAATAAGAGGAGTAGCTCTCTTGGTCATAAAGTGGTACAATATCTCTTTCTCCAACAATATGGGACAACTCACATGTGGGTTTTATATTCCAACAACGAGAATACATTTTCGACCCCGACTAGCAAACTTGTCACCACTGGCACATTGGTTATGGGCAAAGTATAGAGAGTAGAAGACTCTTAAATCTGTGGAAGTATGAGTTTGCTAAATAGTTCCTCATAAGGAGTTTATCTAAGAATGATGCTAGGAGACTTATTAATAAGGTGTGTGGCGGCCAAAACACATTCTTCCCAAAAATTAACAGGTAAGCCTCAAATGGTAAAGCATGAGCAACATTTAAAATATGTGTGTGCTTACGTTTCGACCCGGTCATTTTGCTAGGAAGTCCCTACATAGCTAGTTTGAAACAAAATGCCTTTCCTAAGAAAATTTCTTTCAAATAATTTAACTCAGTTTCAATATCACTGCGAACAAATTGTAAGTGAATTGTATTTTTTTATAAATTTCTCATCATGATGCAAGATAACTCTTTATTTGTTTCCTTAATTAATGTGTGCATTTTAGAGGGAAAACTTTTTGATAGACTTATTCTTTTATTATAAGGGGGAACACTACAAGAATCAGGTCTGATACCGACCGTTTAAAACGGTCATTAAATGTAAATATCGTCCGTTTAAAACGGTTGTTAATGTAAATATCGGTCGGTAAAACAGCTTACCGACCGTTTTTCCCTCCTTAGCGTCCGATTAAGATCGGTCGGTAAACACGGTCGGTAAAAATCAATTACTGACCGACTATATATTCGGTAAATACCATTCCGGTCAATATAACCAAGTAATTGGTCGGTAATTACCAAATCGGTCGGTAATTACCGACCGACTGTAGGTCGGTATCTCTCACAAATCGCTCGGTGCCAATGTGCACCATTTAACTTACATGAGGTTTTTGGTCGGCAATCAGTCGGTAATAGGGAGGCCATCGGTCGGTAATTGCCAAAATCGGTCGGTAACAAATGTACACGATTTGATGAGTTTTTGCTTCTATTACTCTCCCATTTGCTATATTTCCTGCAGAAATCCCAAAATATATATACAAAAGCATTCAGACATAATTTTGTAACCAGAAACCGTCTTTCAAATTAGAAAAATGTCAACGAAATCTTACAACCATGTCTTAGACAACCAACTACCAAAGTAACCATGTCTTATACAACCATAATTCACACCAAAGTTTACCAACAACTAACTAAGTGACGAGTTTATTACACTTGAAAACCATTTCCGCCTCCACCGGAGTAATCGTTATTCGGGTTATAAGGCAATTCCCATGGGTTATTGTTGCATCGGGTTTGGGTTTGGGATTCAAATAATTTGGTTAAGGCCTCACTTTGGCGCCTTGTTTCTTCTTGTTCACGCATAATAGCGGCTTGACTTGCCGTGATTTGTTGCCTTAGATCTTCTTGATTTTTCATGTAAAGTTCTTCCCTCTTGCGAGCTTCTTCTTCCCTTTGTTGCACCTCCTCCCTATACTTCCTAAACTCGTTTGCTTCCCTCTCACGTGCTTCCATTGCTTGACTTAGAACACCGGGGATATATGGTTAGGAGGCGGAATAACTACCTCTTGACGATGATGAGACCGGGGAAGTGTAATATAGTGATGCGGCGATTCCTAACCAAAAGACTTGGCTCTTCTTGTATCCATCCACCGAATCGAACCAAACCTTGTTAGCTTCTAGCGGAAGTCCTTGCTCTTTAAGCTCATTTGTCATTCTCACATAATTATCCTACATTGTCAAAAAAGAAAGTTAAAAATAATAACATAAGTATTTTGAATACACTTGAAATTTCAAATGTAGTAATACTTACATATCTCGCTCGGGCAGTTGGATGACTCCATTGCTCCTCAGCATTAACCACTTTCCTATGGCTATCAAGATAGAGCTCCACTGCATTAGGAGCTATACCCCCCTTCTCTTTCGCCGTTTATAAAAACAAATCAAACATTAACTTCAAATTGTAAATACTAACATTATAGTAGTTAATATGTCAAAACTAACAAATTAAATTATTAAATTGAAATACTTAAAAATTCAACTTATTTACCATCTTAGCCGCATGTTTTACAGCTTTGATTGACCCGTAGTGATGTGTAGTAGGGCCATCTTCGCCGCCTTTCTTGTTGATGGAAGCTTGTTTTGATCTCTTGATAAATGACTTATTCTTCCGCTTCTCCATTAATGCTTTAAAAACATTACGATGCATCCAACCCAGGCCACTCGGAGACTTACCTTCTATCAGCTGCCCGACATCAAACACGGCGTCATTGATTGTCCATAAAAGAGCGGCTTTGAGTTGAAAATTTTGTTTCTTGGACACATCAAAAACGGGTACACCAACCTCCCACAACTCTTTCAACTCTTTGATAAGAGGTTGTAAGAAGACATCTATGTGACTTTTAGGATTATCCGGCCCCGGAATAATCAATGAAAGAAACATAAATGGTTTCTTCATGCACAACCATGGTGGTAGATTGTAAGGAGTGAGAATGACCAGCCAACATGAATATTTTTTCCCAAATTGGCCGTATGGTGTAAAACCATCTGTGCACAACCCAAGTCTAACATTTCGAGGCTTACTAGAAAATTTCGGGAACATTTTGTCCAAATGCTTCCAAGCCTCACTATCGCTTCGGTGGGCAAATGTCCCTTGTAAACGAAGGTTTTCTTCATGCCATCTCATTGCCTCCGCAATATTTCTAGTAGCATAAAGCCGTTGTAATCTTGGACCTATAGGTTGGTAGAATAAGATTTTTTTGAGGTATTTTTTTCCCACTTGATGGTGTTGGCTTGGACCTATCTTTGCCACACTTCTTACATTTATCAAGTGACGTATCTTCTTTCCAAAATAACATAAACCCGTCTTTACAACAAGGAATCTTTTTATAGGGTAGTTAAAGAGCTTTGAGCAATTTTTTGGTGTTATAATAGGTGCTGGTTATCACATTTCCCCGAGGTACAATATCCTCAATCAAGGAAGCAATCTTATCTACACATTTGTGCGATAAACTGTGCTCACATTTTATGTTAACAACCCTTGTAGCTGCTTGTAACACCGACACATTGCTCCTCTCATATAAAGGTCTCTCCGCCGCATCTAACATATCAAAAAAACTCTTCAATTCAGGGTGTGGAGTTTCTTCTTCACCGGTGTGGAGTTTCTTCTTCACCGATAGGGGGTTCCTCCATATGTTCTCGTGTCACCTAAGGCATATATTACCATCTCTCAATATGATCCTCTTATGGAAGATTGAGTGTTTGGTACATTGTTTGGTATTTTACAGGAGAAAGTTTCACCATGACACACCCAATCATAATAATTTCCCGTGAAACCTTTACTAATAAGGTGTTCTTGTACCATAAATTCACTCAAGTATTTCAAATTTTTGCACTTTACACATGGACATCTAATTAGTTGTGAATTCCTAAATTCATCTCGAGTTTTAACATATTCAAGAAAACTATTCACCCCACATACAAACTCATTCTTAGCCATCTTCCTAGCATCCACTCTTTCATTCATCCATTCTCGTTCAACCCTCTTCATTATAAATCTATATAAATTAATAATTACTCCCTTATAAGATTCACTTTTCTAAACTTACTTCATTATAAGTTGTTTTGCTAAAATTACCCCCTTAAAGATGCAGTTTTATCAAAAATTGCTTCAAATTCCAATTTAAGTCACTTATTTTTTTCTATTTTTGAACCCTCCTTCCAATTGTCTACATAGTTTTTACCTTTCAAAGTCTAGATTGGAAAATGCACAAACGAAATAAGTTCAAGTATAGACAAAATAATTGACTTAAATTGGACTTTTGAAGCAACTTTTGATAAAAGTGCGTTCTTAGGGAGTAATTTTAGCAAAACAAGTTATAAGGGAGTAAATTTAGAAAAGTGAATCTTTGTAAGAGAGTAATTATTAATTTACTCATACATAAATATAACATAATTAGGCAATCCAACAACTAATTGAGACAATATACATTCTTACTAGTTAGGCAATCTAAATACTAATTCTAACTACCAATTTTAACCAACTAATCAAATTATATTACCAACATAAAATTTCTAACTACCAATTTTAACCAACATTCAATTTCACTATCAAATTCCAACATATATCTACTACTAACAACATATAATAAGATATATCTACTATTAACAACATATAATAAGATATATCTACTACTAACAACATATATCTACTACTAACATCTTGAACATACTAACAATTATATATACTAACATAATCAAATTTCAATCAATACCAAAATATAATTGCAAATTTACTACCCAAATATACACATACATCATATACCCATCTACAACATCTAATCAAATTTTAAAAAAAACCCCAATTTCACTACCCTTAACCCTAACTTAAACAATTCTAAAATTACATTCAATTAACAACAACTAATCAATCCTAACATAAAATTACGTGTAAAAAACATATATAAGCACTAATAAAACAACACAAAAGACAAAAATTAAGTATAAATCATACCTTAATCAAGTAACTAGAGGAGAGAGGAGGGTCGTCGGAGGTTGTTGTCGATAGTAGAATGGTGGCATGGGTCAGGGTAGGGTCGTCAGCGGCGGGGGGAAAACGGCGGTGGAGGCGGCGGCCAGTGCTACTGGGGAAGGGGTGGCGTCGGGTTTGGGGTTATTGGTTCAGAGTGTGAGTGTGTTTGGTAAGTAAATAGAAATAATAATGTGTTTGGTCGTCTTTTTTTTTTTTTTTTTTTAATATTTGGGAGCTTACCGACCGACGCTCAAAACGGTCGGTAAAAATAGAGCGTCGGTCGGTAATTTGAAAAATACCGACCGAAATAAAAGCATTACCGACCGACTATGTTTCGGTCGGTAATATTACCGAATGATTTGTTTTGCCGACCACTTGCGGTCGCTAATTAACTTTACCGACCGTTTTTTAAAGCGGTCGGAATTTGCGGTCGGTGCTAAGCTGATTCTTGTAGTGGAAGGGGATACTTAAATTGATAGTTTAACAGTAAATATGAAATTTTAATGTCATATTTAATGTTAAACTTTCCGTTTAAATATTTAATTTCAATATCAAATTATTGTTTAACTTTTCATTCAAGTATTATTTACATGTGTGGTTAAGGCACATTTTTGAACTGGGAATTAAAATAATTTGCTTTTCATTGTTTCCAATTTATCATTTGATTGTTTTGTAGGTGGGATAAAAGTTGTGTAAATCAACTTCCTGACTACATGAAATTTATCTACGATGTGATTCTGAGCACTTTCGAGGAATTCGCGAAAGATTTGGCAAAAGAAGGAAGGCCCTATGCCGCTGGCTATGCATGCCTACAAGTAATGCATCTCTTACCTAATAATATGTGCATGCTGGGTTTTTTTGTAAGCGGCTATTTTTTTTTGGACAAAGGTAAACTGTCTTACAGAAATAAAAGAGTTAAAGTACAAACATAGGAAAACCAGATACCCTTAGACTACTGGATAACCAACTTAAAGAACTAGTTTTACAAGTGTAATTAATAGAAAGACGGTACTTCTTGAGCGAAGGGTGCTAATAGTCTTCGAACTATAAAGAGTGAGCTTCCTTCCTTTTAGTCCTTTTAACCGCTGTAACAGTGTTTGTGTAACTGCATAGAAGATCGTAATGCTTGACATAAACTGTGGATCTATTGTTCAAATTGATACTTGTGCGAGCTACTCCGCCACGACCATGTTGGGGGTAATGCATCTTGCGACAATAACTCTTGCTCAAATTCTCTTTCACCACAATGAATTGAAACTGGACCACTGAGGCTTTACTAGCAAGAGAGAGGTCCAACGATAGTCGTTTTTTCTTATCGACTTGAAGAAAGACCTCATCTTGAGCATCTTAGTATTCGTAGGTTCGAAAATGATAGAAT
>JAIUZE010015667.1:0-20714 GCA_022085475.1 Heliosperma pusillum
TAACATCTTTATGACGGTTCATAGTTTTTAGCTTTCTACCCCGTGTTACAGTGATAAATTTCGTTTGTTGAGTGAGGATTAAGAGAGAATCCTTTGTTTTTCAATGGCAGAAAGTATCTGAATGCTTGGATCGTTCCACTTTGTTTTTGGAGCAAAAGACGTTTGGCGATACTGAAAGTGCCCTGAAGATTATTGCAGAGGCTTTAGTTATAAGCCCATATTCAGAGCAGTTACTGGAAAGTAAAGCTGGAGCACTTTTCATGGTATGCGTTATTTTTTGTTGAGAAAATGCTCTTTTTATCTCTCTTTTTTTACACATGCATGGCCATCTATAATTTGCAACCTATATTGTTACTTTATAGTCTTGATTATGAATGTTTCTCATTTGAAGTTGCGGAGGTATGAAGATGTTATACAGCTGTGTGAGGAGACTCTGGAAGCTGCTGAAAAGAATTTTTCTATATCGGGTGCTAATGAGCTACTATCCAATATGGATGCTGAAATTTTGGAGAACTACTTGTTTCGTACATGGCGGTTTGGTTTAATATTTAAGTCAAACTTCTATTTAGGAAAGCTAGAGGAAGCTCTTGAATTTCTGGAGAAGCAAGAGACATGGAATTCTATGGTGGCAAAGTAAGCGTTTCCTTAAATATCTGTCCACTATCTTCTTTTAATAAAGCTTTCGCATCCATCATGGGTCCTACAAGGCTACAACAAGATTGATGAGAATTATTGTCTTTAGGTTTGGAACAGAGAGTCTTGAGTCACTAATACCTCAGCTTTCGACTGTACGTGAGCTAGTACGACATAAGGTATGTCAGTTGTTTGTTTTAAGTTGTTGATTCCGAACTTTGCATTTGTTATACTGGGTTTAACAATTTACGTTATGATGATAAAGATGATATTGTTGATGATGTCCATTCGCATAGTGATTAAGAGTTGAATATAAGTATGGATTCTCCGTTGCTTCTTATTTACCCATACCATTAGCCAGATGAGTGACTCTTACAATATGTTCCTTCTAAGTGATTCAGTCCTTCGAAGTTACATGGGTGAAGCTGCATTCATTGAATACCCATCCATTTGTGGGAGCGTCTTGAGGCACTAGTGTAATGTTGTTTTAGAATCATTAAAGTTGCTTCTGGAAAAGTGGCGAAGATTGCTTTCAAATAACTGTAATAGCCTCACTGACAGTATTTGAATATAGTTGCTTGAAACCAAGAGAAGTCGGTGAGTGACACTGTAGAAAAACAGATTTTGCCCTTTAAGAAACATCTACAGTGACCTCTATTGAAGATTCTTTATAATGGCGTATTGGAGTATCGCAGGACAAATTATTATGTATAGTTAAATTTAAACTTTTCAGGAAGTGAATTAGGTTTAATTGGTCAGTGTTGTTACTAGCAACTCTTTAACCCTTTGTCTAGATGACACGTTTAACCCTTAGTCTCGAACTCTCGACTCTTGATGAAACAATTTGGAGGGAAAAGGAGGGGAGGGAAATCCCTTGCATGGATAATGAGCTGGGCTGGAGGATGATTAAGGGATCATTTTCCCTCCCTGAACCCAAATTAAAATCCATTTGTCTGGATGGTACAATTTGGAAGAAACGGAGGGAAGGGAAATCTCTTGTTTGGATAGCAAGTTGGGTTGGAGGATAATTGAGGAATCCTTTTCCCTCCTTGAACCCAACTTAAAATCCGTCACACCTAGGAAATATTTGAAAAGAAAACGCCATTGGCTTCTTTCTTCCTTTCTCTCCCCTTCCCTCTAACTATTGTATCCAAACAAACTCTCAAGTGTATTAGTTATTTGTGAAGTGAGATATCTGCTTTGATTGTAGTCTGCAGGTAATAGAGCCTTTCAAAAAGGAAGGCATGCAGAGGCTGTTGAACATTATTCAGCTGCTTTATCGTTCAATGTGGAATCACGTCCCTTTGCTGCTGTCTGTTTTGGCAATCGTGCTGCTGCTTACCAGGCATTGGGTAATATCACTGATGCCATTGCTGATTGCAGTTTGGCAATTGCACTGGATGCAAATTATTTGAAGGTAAGCTTCATGAATTAATATTTTGGTGATACTATCTTAGTCCTACAAGTGAAATTGTATATATACGTCATGACATCTAGCATTGGTTTAATTTTTGGTTATATTTTTCTGACTGTTGGCATATAGGTCTAACCATTGCACTATATTAGGTCTGTAGACTCTAATGACATCTAGTGCTGGTTAAATTCTTGGTGATTCTATTCTATTGGTCCCTGCCTTGAATATAGAGGCCTAACCTTAGTTTAAAAAAGCGCGCCTCTAGTGCGCCTGAGGCACGCCTTGGATAAGGCACTAGCCAAAACGGCTTGGTGCATTTTAGGTGCACTTTTAGACAAGGCTCACCTAACGAGTCTCATCAGTACACACTTCCCATATCTTTTTCTTTGAGATCTTTAAATTATGGAATATTTTCCCATTATTCTTAACTTCTACTCATTTACATGTTATCCAACTTGAAAAGTCCTAAAAAGGTATTGTTGCCCAAAATTTCATTTGGAAAATAAAATTACGTTGCTAAAAATAGGGCGCCTCACGTCCATGAGGCATATTCCTTCGCCGTACGCCTCGTGCCTCAGCGCCTTGGTGCGACTTACGCCTATTTAAACTAAGGTCTAACTATTGAGCAATTTCAGGCAATATCCAGAAGAGCCACTTTGTTTGAGTTGATAAGAGATTATGATCAAGCGGCTAAAGATCTTCAGAGGTTGATCTCTCTGCTAAGTAAGCAGATAGAAGAGAAGAGCAATTCAATGGGAGCATCTGTGCCAACAGGCACAGCAGCTGATCTGAGACAAGCACGTCAGAGGCTCTATCAGATGGAGGAACAGGCTAAAAGAGGGATACCTTTAAATTTCTATCTCATCTTGTAAGTATTCGTAGGCGATGTTTGCTTTTTCCCTTCTATTCAAAAATTTATCCATTAACTGTCAAAAATTTCCTCATCCTCATAATGTAAAAAGTCAAAACCATCCATTGTACTGTTTCATATGAGAATTTGTAAAACGAAATAGTTGTCATCCTATGCAATTCTCGATACAATTTTTATTATGGGTCGTCCAATTACAGCCTCTGTAAATGTGTTAACAACACTAGGTTAAGACCGCTTACATCTGAATTGTAGATTTTTCATACTGAAGAGTCCATATTTACTAATAATACCTTGAAATGTCATTGGAATTTCGATGCATGTCGTGGATTTAGTAGTGCGTGCATAGTTTTGAGAAATGATTTTGCGTCTACTAATATCAGTTCCTATTTCAAAAACTTATGGCAGGGGAGTGGAGGCATTGGTCACAGCCACAGACCTGAAAAAAGCTTATCGCAAAGCGGCTCTACGGCATCATCCTGATAAGGTTACATTTTACACAAGCTTTGTCATCTGTCTGCTTTTCCTGTGCACGTTCAAGAAGTTCTAACTTCTAAGAATAGGGTTTCAAAGTATAAGGGGTCTCGACTCTCAACTTCATCAGTTCAATAGTATTAATTAGAAAATAGAGAGAATTGTTGAATTACATAATGCGTTTAGTTTATCTGTGGCCTGTGGGGGTTGGTAGTCGTGTCTATTTTGATGAGGTGATTTTTTTTTTTATAACTTTTATCAAAAAATCTGGAGAACTTATAATTTGGAGTCTCACCGGCCTTACCATTTAAAATAAGGCCCTCTCAAATCCGTTAGACGGCCCCCCCTGCCAATGTGCTTCACTGACACATTTCTTGTTGGTGTAGGCTGGTCAATCATTGGCCAGAGGTGAAAGTGGAGATGATGGACTGTGGAAGGAAATAGCGGATGAGGTCTATAAGGACACGGATAAACTTTTCAAGATGATTGGCGAGGCTTACGCTATTCTGTCAGACACGACTAAGGTGATGCAAACAACCTCTTGTATCCTTTCATGTTAACGTGTTTGTTATGCAACTGGAAAAAGGCTGTGTTACAGTCTTAAAGTCACTCGAAAGGGGAAAGATCCTAAAAATGTTCCAACAAATTATAATCCGAGACATTTTTATGCTTTAGGTTGAAACTAGTTTTGTGATCAATCAAAACCATTTGTTTGAAAGTCACTTTCGACTTCATGGCATAGGGAAAAGCTATGTTACTCAGGCACGGCTACGGCCACGCCCACATGGTGTACATATTCTGATATATCCATATATATCCAAGTGTCGAACTTGGCATGCCATGTTTTTTTTCGACCCGGGACCCTTGTCCTAAAATGAGGATACACGTACGCATCTTCAAACCTAAAATGTAGTTACAAATTTGAAATATTCGCGTCTTAAAGTGACAAAAATGTTTCAAACAAAGTCTAGACTCTATACTGATTGTTCTTTTGGGAATTTGGGCTCTTCTAATAGAAGTGTGAGATTGATTGGTAAGGGTAAGGCAGCGGCTTCCCTACCCATATTCTTGGCGTCATGTCAGTCACAGGCACGTCTCCATAAGTGAGTGTCGAAGTAACATAGGCCAAAGGAGTCTTACGTTGAATGCTGCCCTTGTCCAGTGCGGTACTCATAAAGTCTGCTTAAAGAGGTTTCTAACTTAAAGTACTACTATATCTTTTGCAGCGAACCCAGTATGACATTGAAGAAGAGATGAGAAATGGCACTAAGAAAAATATGTCAAAAAATCCAAATGACACTTCAAATTACGCAGAGGAAAGAGGCGGAACAGGACGACAATGGCGAGAGGGATGGAGGTCTTCTGCCGGCCCTTATTCACGAGGGTTCGAGCCTAGACCAGGTAGATACTATTAACAAAACTTGACCTTGCATAGAATGCATTAAATCCGCTTGTTTTTTTTTTTTTTTGTGAAAATTTATGTAATTACCACAGCAAATTTTGGAGTTGGTTAATTGTTTCTCCACTCAGAAATGCTCTAACCAAAGTGAATCTGAGGTTGAAAGTACATAATTTTTTTTTTCTTTTTTTGGAATTTTTTTTTCATGTCTTGAGAGGCCTATTGTCTGTTGATATGGGCAACTTGTATATATCAAAGACAAGTAATTTGGTTTAAGATAGGTTGTGATTATTTTTGGTTTTCCCACTGTCTCTTTAATCCCCCCTATAACTAAAAAAGTACTCCCTTAATAAGTCTACAAAAGTTCTCCAAATTCCAACTATACCTTAATCACAAGTAATTTCTGAGTATGATAGATTCCAAGTATCGTAGTAAAAGTTTTTTCTACTTTTTCGTATTGCAAAGAAAATATATGGGTATTCTACTTAAATTCCTTTTGAGTTGTTTAGATACTTTTGCCTTAAAAAGTTACGAGTATGCTAATTAAGTTTTTTATGTTTAATCATGTGAGTCGTAAATTATACGAGACTTTTTAAGCCTCGTAATAAAGTTTTTGAGCTGTATAATTATATTTGCTTAGATTCCGAGTATGGTAGCAAGTAGACTTTCCGAGCATCAAAATAAAATTTTCGAGTTGTATAGTTCTATCAGCTAAGAAAAAAGATTCCGAGAAACGTAGTAAAGTTTTTAAGCTATTTAAAAAATGACACTTGTAGCCTTGGAAGTAATACATCAGAAGTATAATATACATATTGTAACTTTTAATATGCCACAAGACAATGGTGACCCTCTACATATATACTAAAATTAAGTTTTGTTGCTAAAAATAATAGTAAATAGAAGTATAAGTGTCACAAATTCTAAATTATGAAAATAGAGAAACATAAAAAAAAACTTCTTAAGTGTGTTATTTAAATAATTTCCGACATTAAAACACTAAAGGGGACTAAAAAAACAATCGATTATATAAATGTTAAAGTGTCAACTTCATTCTTTTTCATCTTTCCATTTTATACTACTAACCTGTTTTAACGTTTAAAATAAAAATATGATATTTTTTTTGTACCTTTTCTGATTTTGTTTTTTTAATATATATATATATATATATATATATATATATATCTTAAAAAATCATGCAATTGTATGAGATCTAAACTAGTAGACTAACAAAAGAAGTATTCTAGGAATGTTAGCTACGGGCATAAGGCGATTACAACATGTAATTTCACAAAAAAAAATCAATTAATAATAAATAGATACCATTTTATACTGAAAAATCTCCAAAAAGTTGTCATTTCATATCATAATAATAAAAAGTGTGAAGTGTCCTAATTATCTCAAATTCAAAAAAAAAAAAGTTGTAAGAAACATTAGGAAAGTTGCGGTATAATGATTTTAAAATTATGCTACATGTATGACTCTGAGTTAAAACAAGATCAATTAAAAGCTTATGCGATCTAAGGTCGACTTTAATCTATTACGGTGTTAAGCTTATTATTTCAAATACTAAACAACCTACACTAAGTCAACCATGACCTAATATTCTTCTCCTAGTCACTTGGTAGTTGTTCCTACTTTTGTGTAGTTTAGTCTTCTGTATACTTCTTCTAATGCTAGTAGCTAAGTCATATAGTCTAGCTTAATATTAGGAAGTAGTTTTAGGAAGTAGTTGCTACTATTTATTTGTATAAATACCAACCTCTTGTACACTGTTAATTTAACTCAATAACAATACTGTTATCCAATTCTTTACATGGTATCAGTTGTCCTCACACGATCCTCACGATCATCCTAAAAACGCATCCGTCTCGATCCTCACGATCCCCAAAATCATCTTCGGTCTCCGTTTATATTTGTTTGTCGATCCGACTACCATGGCGTCTCACCACAACCAAATTCCCAATTCCGCCGAACCAACCAAACCCCTTTCCCAAGTCACCCTAGCCAATTGCATTCAACTGAAAGACTCAATTTCATTCCGTCAATGGCGATTCCAAATCCGTGCTATCATGACTGACCTTGATCTCTTTGCCTTTCTTGATGGTACTCACCCATCTCCACCGAAAACAATCAGCATCACTCCCACCCCACCCGACACCACTACCTCTATCCCGAACCCGGCTTACTTTACGTGGTACAGGCAAGACCAATTAATCCTCGGTGGTCTTACCGGCACCTTGGCTCCACCTATTGCCGCCCTTATTGTTAATGAGCCTACATCCCATGCTGCCTGGACTACTCTTGCTCAAACCTTTGCTAGCTCGTCTCGCGGTCATTGTCTCCAACTACGAGACCGTCTTGACAACATCACCCATACCGAAGGTATGTCTATTACTGAGTACATGACCGCAATTAAAGCATGTACTGACGACCTCGCTCAACTAGAACATCCAATGGATGTTGACGACATCACGGCTCGAATTCTCAATGGTCTCGATGATGATAAATATCGTTCCGTCATTGAAGCAGTTCGTGCTCGTGATACTTCCATTTCCTTTGATGCCCTTCACGAAAAACTCATTCAACATGAACTCCGTATCAAACACAAATCGACACCCACTACCTTTACCCCATCTGCTCACGCTGCTAACTATCGACCCAATCCTAAACCGTACCACCAAAACCGATCCACCACATATACTCCAAAACCGCAATCCTACAACAATCAAAATTCCTACAACAATCAAAATTCCCGTCCCACCTACAGCAAACCTTACAAAGGCCGTTGTCACTACTGTGATCACGTTGGCCATGTCGCATCCGACTGTCGCGATTTACAGGCTAAATATCCCAACATCGTCTTCCCAACCCGTCAACCCCGTGGACTCCCGCCTCAAGCTCACACGGCCTCTCACCAGACTACCCAGCCCCCTCGCTCCTGGACTGTTGACAGTGGGGCTACCCATCACATAACCGATGACCTCAATACACTTTCACTTCATCAACCCTATGATGGTCCTGACGATCTTGTTATTGGTGAAGGCTCGGCTCTCTTAATCACACACTCTGGTTCTTTCACAACCTCTTTTAATTCCCTTCCTCTTAAATTTAATAATGTCTTAGTTGTTTCGTCTATTTCACAAAAACTTTTATCCGTCTCACAATTTTGTTTTGATAACGATGCCTATGCTGTTTTCTCATCCTCTTCTTTTTTTATTAAGGCCATTCGGACGGGAGCGGTCCTTCTTCAAGGCCCACTTATTAATGGATCTTATGTCTGGTCTCCTCCGTCACCTCAAGTCCGTCTCGCTCTAAAACCCGGTCAAGCATCGTGGCACCACCGTCTCGGTCATCCGTCAAACAAAGTCCTACAAGTTTTAAATTCTAGTTTTAATTTACGCATTCCGATTTCAGCACCTTGTATTTCCTGTCATTTAAATAAGAGTCACAAACTAGCCTTTGGTACGTCTACTCTTTCCTCCAAAGCTCCTTTGGACCTTATTTTTTCCGATTTATGAACTTCTCCGATTTTATCATCCGAGTCATTTAAATATTATGTTATTTTTGTTGACCATTTTACACATTATATTTGGATTTATCCTCTAAAACGCAAATCCGACACTGAAGCCACTTTTATTAAATTCCGAGCTATTGTTGAAAAATACATTAATACATCTATTAAACAATTTTACTTCGACAATGGTCGTGAATTTACCAAATTCACCTCGTATCTAAATTACAACGGAATAAATCACTTAACGTCTCCTCCTCACACACCCGAGCATAATGGTTTTGCTGAACGCCGTCACCGTCACATAGTTGAAACAGGTCTGTCTTTATTAACTCATGCTATGCACTCAGCACAACTGCTTACCTAATTAATCGTCTCCCTACTCCGTCTTTAAACAATGACTCGCCTTATCAAAAATTATTCACTCACAACCCCAATTTCCACAAACTTCACAACTTCGGATGTCTATGTTTCCCATGGCTTCGTCCTTATAACACTCACAAACTACAATCCCGGTCCACTGAATGTGTTTTTATTGGTTATTCCCCGACTCAAAGCGCATATCTTTGTCTTAATCCAAAAACATCTCTAATTTATATCTCTCGTCATGTTAAATTCATTGACGATGTCTTCCCATATACATCACTCCTCAGCCTTAATCCGTCTTCTCCAACCATGGACTCTGCCACTTGGTGTCAATTTACTCTACCACTTCTTCCTCCGCCTGCTACTTCCCCTTCCCCTTCATCCAAAACCGCTACAGCCGCCAGCTCCACCACCCTTTCTCCCCAACCGAATGACTCTCCCACCAGTACCAACCCCGTGACCTCTTCCCCTGCCTCTCCTATAAACAACCCTTCTCACGCCACTACACCGCCACCACCACCACCGCCACCTCCGCCTCCACCACTCCACGTAACCCGTCTTTCTCACAACATCCGCGTACCGAGCCCCAAATATGCCAAACTCGCCACATTACCCGCTCAATTCATCACCCCAACTACTGTGAAACAGGCCCTTGTTGACCCCTTATGGCGAGCTGCAATGCAGCTAGAATACGATGCTCTTATTCGTAATCAGACCTGACAACTTGTTCCTGCTACCTCCGTCCCAAATATTATTGGATGCAAATGGGTTTACCGTATAAAATATAATCCGGATGGCAGTCTAAAGCAACACAAAGCCCGACTCGTTGCAAAAGGCTTTCATCAACGACCCGGTCTTGACTACTCAGAAACTTTTAGTCCCGTCATTAAACCTACCACAATCCGTCTCATACTTTGCCTCGCTGTTACGCATGGTTGGTCTATTTGACAAATTGATATAAATAATGCCTTTCTTCAAGGCAACCTGACTGAACATGTATACATGGTTCAACCTCCAGGTTTTTCTAATCCCGAATTTCCGACTCATATTTGCAAATTAAGTAAAGCTATCTATGGTCTCAAACAGGCTCCTCGAGCTTGGTACACCGAATTGAAAAATTATTCTCTCTTATGGTTTTCGTAACTCCTTAGTTGATCTGTCACTTTTTATTTTTAATCGAAATAATGTTCAATTATATGGTCTTGTATATGTTGACGACATTATTATTACAGGGCCGAAAACATCCGACATTAACATTTTTATTGCAGCTATCTCCGCTCGTTTCTCACTTAAAGATCTCGGTCCATTATCTTACTTTCTTGGGATGGAAGTGACACCTACGTCTTCCGGTCTTCATCTCAACCCGTCCAAATATATTTCCGACATATTATCTCGCTACAACATGCTGGATTGTAGCCCTGCCACTACTCCTATGCTCGCTGCCCCTCCTCTTACTCGCCAAGATGACCAGCCTATCCACGACGAAACGGCCTACAGGGCTGCTGTGGGTTGTCTACAATATTTGTCCCTCACTAGGCCTGACATAGCCTTTTCCGTGAACAAGCTTGCGCAATTCCTTACTCATCCGACAATGTCCCACTGGATTGCCTTAAAACGACTCCTTCGCTTTCTTAAAGGTACTATGCATCATGGCATACACTTGCTCAAATCAGCTTCGTTTAATCTTCATGCCTTCTGTGACGCTGATTGGGCTGGTGACAAAGACGATTTTATTTCTACAACCGGGTATATTGTTTTTATTGGTCAAAATCCTATTTCCTGGTCATCCAAGAAACAACGAGCCTTATCCCGCTCCTCTACTGAAGCAGAATTTCGAGCTATAGCAGACACTACCTCCGAAATTCTATGGCTAAAATTTGTCTTCTCCGAACTCGGTCTATCTCTACCCGCAACACCTGCAATTTTCTGTGATAATTTGGGTGCAACAAACTATTCTGCTAATCCGATATTTCATTCGCGAATGAAGCATCTCGCTCTTGCTTTTCATTTTGTTCGTGAACAGGTACAACTCGGTTCATTGAGAATTCAACATATTAATGGGGACGACCAGCTTGCCGATACACTTACAAAACCGTTACTCAAGCCTCGATTTTCTCTCCTAGCTTCCAAGATTGGCCTCACTACCCGACCGTCCATCTTGCGGGAGCATGTTAAGCATATTATTTCAAATACTAAACAACCTACACTAAGTCAACCATGACCTAATATTCTTCTCCTAGTCACTTGCTAGTTGTTCCTACTTTTGTGTAGTTTAGTCTTCTGTATACTTCTTCTAATGCTAGTAGCTAAGTCATATAGTCTAGCTTAATATTAGAAAGTAGTTTTAGGAAGTAGTTGCTACTATTTATTTGTATAAATACCAACCTCTTGTACACTGTTAATTTAACTCAATAACAATACTGTTATCCAATTCTTTACATACGGAGTATAAGAGAAATGTTAATCACAATTCACAATAGCGAAGAAATTAATACGATTAACTCAAAATAACTTAATATAATATAAAAAAAATACGATAAAAAATAACTCGGAATTTTTATAAAGAAATTGCGGTAGTTATTAATCATAACATACAATATAGAAATACTCATCTGGCACCCAGTGTAATTCATAAAATTATGAAGGCAATTCATGATACGGTCTCCTACAAGAAATTGTGATGTTGGAATTGAAATTCAATGTCTAATTCATTTTTAATTTTTCTTAAATCATAGAGGACCTAACAAAGGTTCCTTACCATTAAGAAATGGATGTCAATTCCATTCACATTAGATTGCATTTCATGGACTACATCAGAGGTAATACATCTCATTATGTACTTTTTGAGTTTTATGAAAAATATTTTGAGTTTTATGTTAAAGAATTTGAGTTTTTACAATAAAGTTTTTAAGCATGTTTAATTAAATATTAAGCTAAAAAAATACTACAATGCTAAAAAAACTATACTTATAAATTAAATTAATTTTGAGTTTTTCCATCAAAAAATTATTATATAACTTGCATGAAAGATAAGGATTTTTAAATTAATTCAAAGCAAAATATGTAAGTACTTTTAGAATGTGTATGTTCGGAAAAGATAAGGATTTTTAATCTAATTCAAAGCAAAATATTTACATGAAACGTAATTATTCATTCATACACGATTTTAATAATTTAACAATATCATTACTGTCTGAATTTTTTAGAATGTGTTCCTACTTAAAAATAAGCAAAGCCTTCATTATTTCGTCATCGTCTTTACTCCATGGATGGATTAAGGACGCTTCTTAACTATAGAATGTGTAAGTTTTTGCTGAAAGAATGATCTGTCTTAGTGCTCCAATGGGGGATAACACCATTATCAAAACTCCGAGAGTGATACAAATCTGAAGCGCACCACACACATATTTATGAGCACAAAGATTCCAATAAGATTGTTGTGGAGTGTACAAATTAAAGACATTCTATTATAAAATACTTTTTAATGAGATTCACGAGATATTACCGAATTATACATATGATGTACTACAACATGTAGTTTAGTTTCCAAGCTTATCTTAAAGTTTTTGAATTATGTATTAAAAGTTATGAGTTTTACTATAAAGTTTTTAAGTTCGATCATTTGAACGTTAAGTTCAAAAGATTATTATATAACTCGTAAACATCATATATAAGATTTTTAAAATCTAAACAAATACACTTTAAAAAACTCTGGAAAAAAACGCAAAATAAAATAATAAATATTAATAAAACTCAAATTCTTATTAGAGTATGTCATATGTGGAGTACATCGATATATAATGTTTTTTAGAGATTATATAAGCTATTTGCTAAGCCGTAGAACTATTCAACATTCTTAATATAAAATTTCAATTGTAAACATATGTTAGTGACTTACCCAATTCATTGTCCATGATAATCCAAATTTCTTGGGTTTATATATAGAAAGCCACATAATACAAGGAAGCTGCCATCAATTATAAACATACAAACCAAAAAGAATGTAAATAAAGGTACACAGTACATTGAATCATACACTAATAAATCATCGTAATCAAACATAATGATCATATGAAGAATAATAAACTTACAAAGTAGGTGGTAGGGGCAAATGCAAAACCTCCAAAAAAGCCAAGTAAACCCCCAAAGAATGGGAATGTAATTGCAATGAACATTGTAAATGCTGTGAAATTATAGACATTGTATTGATTAATAGTCATACTCATAGTTTATTAGGTAAATACAATAATGTCAAAAATGATTTATTATTCAATAATTTATGAGGGTTGAAATTGCTTACCAACGTAGAGATTCCGTGTAATAAACCTGAGTGTCCGAGTGGGTTTGAAGTTGAACTTCTTTACTAACACGGTTTCCAACATATCGAACACGGGCATTGCGTATATCTTGATTTTATACACACATATATATATAAACAAAGTTAGCAATTCAACTAAAAAACTTGAATTTCCCAAACCATTATTCTAGCTAAGATCTAGATCCACATCGAGATCGTAATGTGTTATCCTTAATCTAGATCAAATCCAAAGTTCAGTTTTACGAATCAAATGGTTCACCATATTTAAATCCTAATCCGTAAAATTTAACCTTATTAAGTGAATTTCAATAAACAAAATATATTGTTATCCATTTCTATGTTTGATAAGTTTGAAGAAGAGAGCAAGTGTTATCATTATTTTTCTTCCTTTTTTTGACATTTTGTATAAAAACGAATAGATAATAAATAACTGGGACAGAGGGAGTACCTGATAGCTTCCGATGACGTGAATGACAACAAACAAGTTAGCCAAGGCAATGAGCCAAACTGGCTTCTCCAAAGATATGAGGATATCATCAGAAACAACATTGCCAAAGACCCAATATCCAAGAAGAGAAACAGGAAAATAACATATTGCTACAACAATGTAAGCAACAATAACACCCTTCCACATTGGTTTTTTAGAAGGTTTTTCAGGTGTAGAAGGAATTGTAGCTTGGATTTCTAAGACAACATTGTGTCCTGCATATGCAAATGCTACTGTTCCAAGTGCATTGAAGAAGTCTAACACTTTTGCTGCATTACTTTGACCTATTAATGCATATGATACTTCTGGTTGTACTCCTTTGTGTAATGATGATGTCCATGCAATTGTTGAGTAGCTGTTGTTAGGAGATCAATGGTTAGATTAGTCGTCTACCCAAATTGTTCATGTTAACATATGTGTTTTGACACGACGTTTTTTTTAGCAGGATAAGTTGTTACAGAGTACCTTTTTATCTAATAAGTTTGAATGAACAACGTATTGTGTTCATAAAAATAATACGTGACTTTTTTTATACTACAGTTGTATATCATATGCAAGTTTAAATAAACAAAGTTATGCATAATGGTCCCTTTTGATAAACAGCATATTGAGAGAAATTAGTAATGAATTGGGTTAAATTAGGATGAATGTATAAATAATGGTTAGGTTAGCCGTGATATAGGAGGGTTTATTTTATTTCAAGTCATCTACCGAAACTGAAATGGATAGGCTCAAATTAGGATAAACGTACCTAAGTGACATAACAGCGGCCGCCAACGAGACACCGGCTATGGCATTAAAGTTAGGAAGGTGAGAGAGAACAAAATGAACCGAAGCGAAGATCATGATAAAATAGGTAGTCTTAATATCGTCGTTCTTGCATTGTCTTTGTTTACAAATCAAGTCATGAAATTTCTTAAGTGACTTGCCACCCGTGACCATGTAAACAATGTCTACACCAACTTCTACAACAATTTGTTGAGGAACCACAATCCATAACCCTAATTTATCTCCAAAAGCATGTTGTCCGAGCTCATGGTATCGATCAAACCGCTTTCCCGGCACCATTTCATGCATCTCCACCATTTGCCATAGGGTATACAATGTTATCACCCATGACAATACTAGTATAGCCACTCCGGGTCCCCTGCGTACATCAGATATTATATATAACTCAATTATTTATGTGTATTTTTTTCTAAGGATTATAGAGTTTATAAGTTGCACGTTGGTTTTTTTACCTCAAAACTCAAAATCATGTGAGCTTGTATGTAATGTTTTTGAATTATATTATAATTTTTTTGAGCTTAGAACTTGATACGTTAGAGTTAAGCACATAATTTTAAAAATAAAACTCGAAATAACATACAATAAAGCTCATAAACTACACCACTAATTGTAGTACATCAGATGTATCGTCTATTAACTGTCATTCTACATGGGCATCAAGTCCGTCATCTCAAACCCACATTTAATCAAATTATAAATGAACGAAAAATATTTACCATCCAAGTTGAGACATGGCATAAGGAAGGCCAAGGACACCAGCACCAACCATGGCAGTAACATTGTGAAAAGCAGAATACCACCATTTTGCATTTCTCGCTGATGTTATTGGTAGCCAATCTTCTATTTCCTTTTGTCTCTTCATGTTCTCATCCATTTCAGTCTGATTTATTATTCCAAACATTTTTTAAATCAAAATCAAAAATCAAATAAAATAAAATATGTAAAAGCTTAAATAATCATTTTAGAAAATTAATTAAGTTATTGAAGTGTACAAAACTATACTCCAAATCTAAAAATCATTTTTATAGAGAAAAAGTCATCAAACACATGATGAACTCCGGTTTTTCATATCATCGTACAACCTAACCAAAATCAAATGATCCATCAATTATACGGTGTTAAATTGGTGTAGCATTAAGTCAAGTTAATTATCGCCAATAATTGTATTTTGTACCTCTAGCTTCTTACATGGTTATAATACATACCATCAAAAGTCAAAGGTTGATATTTGGCAAGACAATCTAAAACTCAAATGATGAAACATTGTAAATAAATAAATGAGACTCTGTTTATCTCAATTATTTATATACTTTTTTTGTGACGGATATTTTAAAAGTATTGATAATAAATGATTGGTAAACTTCGTAAAACTTAACGAATCTAGCAATTTATTCCTATAACGAAACTAGTATGAGTAATATATGTAAATGTATTAGCTCAACGTCATAAAAAACAAACTGAATGTGAAAATACAAAGAAACACATAAGAAGAAAATAAACTTTAAATTGTAGTCCGTATTAAAATGTACAAATATGATAGAATTTAAAATAAAAATCAAATAAACATAAATTAAAGAGATAAAAAGCGAGTATTACTTCTTTGTTGAGGCGTCCATAGTTGAGATTTGGACTCGTCATAATTTTTAATTTTTGAATTTATTTGAATCTCTTATCAAACATTAAAATAAAAATAAATAAAAACTAATCGTAATTTTATTCCTTACAAAAATTTGGGATTTGGTAGAGAAAACCAAAAAAATGGGTATGGCGTAATACTTGCTAGCTTTTATATAGTAAACATCAAAGTCCAATTCTCTTGAACATTACATCCTTGCATGAATGTTCTTGTATACGACTAATTATTTATTCTATCTATAAGTTATTAGCCCGGCTCACTGAAAACGGACACTATCCGTTACAATTTAAAGACGGATAATGCCCTTCACACAATATGCAAATAGGAGGGCAAGTGGAGGGATAAATTCGTCCACACTTGCTTCCCAACTTGCATATTGTGAGATAGGCTCTATCTGTCATTAACTTGTGACGGATAGTGCCCGTTTTCAATGAGAATTTTTGAAAGCTATGTAAGTACGATGTATAACATTTAAAAAGAATGTTATACATAGTTTGATGGTTGACCTTTGACTTGTTCCAAAATGACATTAAGGTAATACAATCAATAATTATGTCATTTTTGCGTAACATAAATCTTTCCCTTACTCCGTATAATAGCAATAATAACAAAGCTTTATTACATAAATAAATTAAATTAAATTTTGGGGTTGGTCTTCAAGAGATCTGTGTATGAATATGTCAAAATAATCATACTACAATTATAAAATGAGAAACATTGTTTTAATTTGATAGATGGCGGGTTATCACTTATACTCGGGGATTCAGAGTGTACCCCTGCGCAGCTAAACTAACAATTAGTCTTGCTGCTCCGTCACACTAGTTGGCTACGGATACCCTCGTCATCCAAAATTTTGAATGCATACAAGTATACAAATATACAAGGCACGTTGTTATAATGAGATTCCATGTTATGTTGGACCAAGTAGAGGGTTAAAATCTTGATTTAATCATAAAATCTTAAGATTCACTTATCAAAATACAGTAAAAACATATATTTAAAGTTCAAGACATTATTGATACGGAGTATATATTACTCCGTCCATTTCACAAGAATATATCTTTACGTTTAGAAATTTTAGAGTATATATTAAATAAAAGTTTTGACTTTTTACAAACTCAAGATCATATATAGGAATAGAATTTTTCGTACTTTCTCATATCGTAGGATCGTAGAATTTCACAATCCCGTTCGAGATTCTTCTAATAACAACAATAATAACAACCGTCTCTTATAAATTCTTGTAGTAAAATTTAGATAATCGCTTGCATAGAAAAACGGAGGACAAGGACAAAAATCATTCATGAACTATATATACTTGAGATTATGATTTATCAATTTTCACTTGTATAATTATTACCCTACAATATTGATTAAAGAAATACATACATTATGCAAACCAAGTTCAGTTGGCAAATAAATTATAAAAATCTTATATTACATTATCAAGAGAGATAGAGAACATACATCATTATTAAGATGGTTGGTAAGAGGGCCTTGGGAACTCATAACTTAGCTTCACGTACGATGGTAATAACTTCGAGTTACGGAGATTCGATAATAACTAGTATAAAACCGATGCAATGTATAATTTGTATATTTGTAAGTTGTTAGAGAATATAATTGATAGAATCAGATAAATAACATGGGAGATACTTATAAGTAGAGAATTCTAAATATAGACAATATAGATTCTATGCAAATTGTATAAGGATATTAAAAATATTAGTTGTATAATGAATTTTAACAGCTCATTATTTTACAATTATTCTCTGTTTCAGTTACATATTGTGTACGTTATTACAAGTAACAAATTTATTCCTTAACTAGGTTTTTGATTAATGTATTCGCATGATTTTCTTCCTTAAAATGGTTGATTATTATGTATTGGGGAATTAGATGCATGAATGAGATTGACAAGTTAACAGCTGGAATTAATTGAAAAATAAAATATTATTTATTAAATTCAACTATTGTATAAGGCAGTTTCATATTCTCTAAAATGAATTTTTTATATCCACTTTTTTTTTTTACCAGAATTCTTGTTTACAACCGTTTTAAATCAGAATAATTTACGGTGTAAAACCAAAAGCAACACTTTTTCTGGGGGAGATGAGGTGATTAACCCCTCGTTATAATTTACAAAGATTATTAGCAAGACTAAACCCTTTTTTTATAGCCTTTATCTTTCATTTGTGGGATCGTTATATACACGCTATTACTGCAAAATTATCTTACAAGAGACGAATTATTGTATCAACGACATTCTTACGAATATATTTTAGGGTAAATTAAAGAAATTTTGCATTATTGTGAGTTATTTCGCAAGCTCATCATTTTTTTCCAAGTCATCACTATTTTATTTTATTTTTGGTACAAGAGAAGGGCGAAGTCCTGAGACTAAACTAAATGAGAAATAAAACGCGGAGTCGTAGCTCCAAGAATATCATCCCGAAAGATAGGTAATAAATCAAACGGAGGACCGTCAAGATTTGTGACTTTAAGAAGGGTGTGGATGCCATGATTAGCTAGTCAATCACTAGCTCTGTTTGCTTCTCTGTAATTATGTTCCAAGTCATCACTATTTTTAAAGAGCAATTCTTATAGTTTACACAAGTGTTATCGAAACCAAGTTATACTTTATCTAAATAACCCTACTAAAACAACTTCTAATAACATAACCACCACTCAATTATATATTTGCTTAAATGCGGGACTAAATGCATGTGACATGTATGTATATCGGATCACAAATTCTTGTATAATATTGTTTTATACGAGTAAAACTTTAATGTAAAATCACTTTAGTACATAACAAAGATGTGACTCTTTTTTTATTTTGGAATAACTCTCGTATAAGATAGTCTTACACCATATTTTTGTAAAACTATTTTGGATCATTAGGGACTACCTTGTTGACACACAATATAAACATCATACGTCCTAGTTATCTTATCAAATAATGGGCTTTCCTTATTCATACCTTATAAGTTACAAGTAGTCTAGACCTGGCAAAACGGGTCAAGTAGCTAGTTGGGTATGGATTTGTCAGTTTGGGTCAAATCATTTCGAGTTTGTTATATATTTTGGATCGGGTCCGGTCAGGTCATTTTGGGTGGCCAACTATCGAATCGTTTTGGTTTGGGTCACTTTTGATCGGGTTGCTTTCGGATTAATGGCTAAAGCAGTTATGTGTCACTTTAAGTCATTTTGAGTCTATCCAGTTATAGGTCAGGTCTTTTCAGGTTAGGTCATCTCGTGTCGGGTCAACTAAGGTTCAGGTCGGGTTTGCATGTCGAGTTGATTCGGGTCAAGCAAGTTCGGGTAACTTTCAGGTTTTGGGCCAGTCTTTTTGGGACTAGTCATTCCGTTTTGCAGTTCTACTTACAACTATTTCGTATTCTAAACAGGTTTGTCCCTCCTTAAAAAAAATTGACTATAAATCTTTACTACAAGTTTAGAAAACGTTAGAAATAAATTCCAAATTGACGGACTTTACGAGATCTTTGATTAGAGCTAAAAAAACCTTTGCTTTTTGAACTCGTGGACAGGAGTTGGGTTAATCAAGGATAGTTGAATCAAGTAGTTTCGTAGGCCGTAGCTATTAACTTGACTGGGTTGATCAGTTTGATTAAGGCCCAAAAACCTTGGTTTGGGCCACATTGGCCCATAACAATATAAACTTTGTTTGAATAGATTTTTCAAAAAAAAATAAAAAATAATACTACGAGTATACTTCCTCCGTTACATTGAGTTCTTTACGTATTTTATTTTGAATCATTTCATTTGATTGTTTACGTTTCCTTTTATGTACATCCTTTAAACATCTAATTGACTATACTACCCCACTTTTGCAAAAGTTGTGGGATAACATAAGGGTATATTGGTAACCAAGCATATGAATACCTCACTTTTGTGCCTTTTATTATTCTTAGTGCGAAAATCAAACGTAAAGATCTCAATGGAATGGAGGAATTAATATTTAAGACGACGTCAAGACGACCCTTATACCATGCACTTCCCCCACTGAAAATTAAGTACATGCACATGTAACATCGTACCTATTAATTAGAGTATAAGTCTCAAGATCGGGTTTATACTCTAAGAATACCCTTATTAGAAATAACATTATCTTATGGAGTATATGTTACTCCTACATATATATATCCAACAATAATTTTAGTCACATATTGTTGAATTCTTCTTTAAGTTTGTTGTATTCTTGAGTCAAGACATAAAAAAATTGCATCTTGTCATCATCCACTTCTTTGTTGTTCTTCGACAATTCTTGTTTTGCGACTTGGATTTGGATCTTCAATTCTTCAATCCTCTGTATTTTTTCATCGTGCAATTTTCGCAAATTTTCTAACTCTAAAACATTTCATAAAACAGAAATTTTTAAAAGAATTCGTTAATTTTGTACCGAGTAGTAGCTATTTATTCATTTTCCGAGTTACTTGACCTATTCATTAATCCGAAACTATGTGACATTATAAATATAATTCAAGATTTTACCGGAAATATGAGGAGAAATTTCAAAGTCCATGACTTGGTTCCTGAAAAAAAAATATTATTAGTATAACCTACTCTATAGATTTATCTTTTATGTGCGAAGAAAAAAAAAGTTAAATAAAAGTAAAAAAAAATTGCCTAAAATTGAAGTATTAAAACCTCATGAACATAAAGTCACTTTCTTCTTCGTTATATCACATATGACTTTTGTCTATGTAACAATTCTATATAGACGAAAATTGAAGACGACTTGTTGTTAAAGAGAAAACACTGTACTCCTTTTAATTAAAATATCTTTTACAAAGAA
>JAIUZE010015668.1:0-15303 GCA_022085475.1 Heliosperma pusillum
AACTCGAGTCTATACCACAAGGTAGGAAAACATCCTAGTCCTAGACTGATCAGACCTAGCGACAACAGCTAACCCCTTCCCTGTCTCATTACATAACCGTACATGAGAAACTCTGCTAGGCGACCCCCTAAGCAGAGATGGCTAGTACTTAAGCTGGCTCCCTTCCAAAAGCGGAACTCTTAGGATGCCATGCCCCGGCTTGGTATCAAAAGGCCCAAAACCAGTGACACAAAAGCTATCAAGCAGTGAACATATACTCGTTAAAGTTGGTAAGGCCTATCGATGTCACGGTCCAAGATACTCATTTAGAATTAGAATGGTCAAGACGCCATATACTCATAATTCTCTATGGGTACTTAGTCAACACGACACCAACCATACAATAAAACAGTCACGGGAAAAACATCCTATCATGTGACTACTGCATATAAATCATAATCAAATATCATATCGCCTCATATCTACTAAGGCTAATTCATTCATTCTAATAAAACCTTCCCTGAAGACAAACCCCCGACCCTAGTCCCGCGACGGGTCATCAGTCAAATCGGGGCTGACTAGATCTTAGTTTGACCAAACCCGTTTGGCCAAACCGGCTAGCAACAGAGTCTTAGCCATCGAGGCTCGAACATACAATCATCATATTCATTACATGTTATTTTATTGAAAATTCTAACATGTGAATTATTAAATCTTACGTAACCCCCGCTTGACTTAAAGGATACCAAATTAAACTACGGTCTCGTATTATACTTTCTAACATGTGAGAGATAATAATTTTATGAAAAACCTTTTTAAATAAATATTTTACTTATTAATATTTCCCACTTGTTAAATATTACAAAACACGATAAAAATAACGATAACTCAAAAACCGTCACAAGTCCCTAAGTGGGACCCACGGGCTGAATTGGGCCGGACCCACATGGGCCTGATTTGGCCTCACGGCCTGATTTGGCTAAAATGGCTGTTTTGGCCTTTTCTTTTAACGGTTTTACTCAAAACCGTTTCTAATTAATTCCCGCATGCTTTAACATAATTAAAACCCGTCAAACAACAATTAAACAATCAAACATCGACACAACCCAAAGACCAAAACCCGGACCCACAAATGACCAACCCAAACCGGCTGGACCGGCCTGGACCGGTCTGACCAGCCTGAACCGGCCGGTTCAGCCACCACCATAACCGGCCACTTCAATGGCCACCACAACAACCACCCCAAATTAATCCTAACATCATTTTAATTAACAACATCCATTTTTAACATCCAATTCAACCTTCATGCATATTAAATCATGATTATAATTAAATCATACTAACATGTCTAGAACACTAACATATTAAAAATTCCATACAACATATAAATCATACTACTTAACATGTTACTACTAAAAATCATTAGTAACCATAATATGAACTAAAACCTAAGAAACTAAGGCTATGTGACATTATATCGTCGAGTAACTCGGAATCGTTACCTTAGCTAGCTAAAATCAAGTAGCACCAAAATATAAGAACTAAGAACTAAGCAACCCGTCTACTAATCTTCACCCAAGATATACGAGTCTCCAAACTCGTCTTCAAAATCTTCCCCTATAAGAAATGACAAGAAAAACATTATTAGAACTTAAAATATGATTTTCCATAATTAAAGTGTTGAAAACGATTTTGTCGGAATTGAAATAAAAACGTACGTGAAGATGGGGAGCGAAGAGGAGAGTCTAGAAATATAAGTTAGGACGGATTTAATTAAGAAATGAAGATTTTATGAAGGTTTTGCTCAAGAACGATGAAGAACGGTTGATGAACGATGAAGAACACGAAGAACGATTAAATAAAGTGCTGTTTTGATCTTATTTTGATTTGTTGTAAAGTGAAAAGTTGTTGGTGAGTGGAAAGTGGAGTTGAGCCGTGTAATATAGGCCAAATAAAGGTGTTGAGTTTTGAAAGTGTTGTTCCGTAATTGACTCGCGTTAAATAATTATTTTACGGTAAACGATTAAATATAATTAACGATAAAGTTAATTATAACAAATATCTAGATATTATGATTATTGTATCCAAAAGTAATGAAAATATCAAGGCCATTAGAGGACTTTTGAGCCGTGTGGTATGGTGAGCAACGGGTCTGTTTTTGCTCGATTTGCGTACGTTTCGTTAACTGATCGATAAAGTTGAAAATATCTAAGATATTCTTATTAGTTTAATCAAAAGAATTAAACTATATCATGTGAGTGGAAAACGATGACACGGGCGCGTGACTCATGCCAAAGTCAAGTTTCGATTTTGTTGCGCGCATTACGATGCGTCGGGAATAGTTAAATGACGTTCGGTTAAAACCGTAAACGTTATTCTTTAAATTCAGAATAAATTCAAAATAATTTTATTAAATTATGATAAATCTTAATAAATCTAAATAAAAATAATTCAAAAATATTATTTTTTTAAATAAAATTTCGGTCTTCATACTTATGAGACGAGTCGGGAAAAGTCAACGGAAGTCAAAGTTGACTGAAAAGTCGAGAAAAGTCGAAGATGACTTAAAAGTCAAGAAAAGGTTAGGACGACTTAAAAGTCAAGAAAAGTCAATGACGACTTTCAAAAAGTCAAGAAAAGTCAAAGACGACTTAAAAGTCAAGAAAAGTCAAAGATGACTAAAAACGGTCTTTTCATGAAATCTTTCAGAAATTCCAAATACGAATGCGGAATTTCAAAATAAGACTCCGAACAAAAATTCCTATTTTAAAAACTTAAGTTCTACTGAAAAGTGTTAGTAAATATTTTCACTAGAAAAATAGGGTATATTTCGGGTTGTTACAGTGGCGGCCTAGGGTTATATGTTGGTCGTGGCCTCCCTTGTGAGGGAGGTTAGGGTTTTGGTTGTTCTGAAGAATTAGGTTTTGGGTTTACATCGGTAAGGTTATAGTATATTAAACTATAACTTTGCACGTAAGCTACTCAGGTTATACCCGTTTTAGCAATAACTTAGAAAGTGACGTTATGGTGCGATGTACTATAACAAGACTCGTTGTTATGACATGGAGGTTTGTACCGTGGAATTGACCCCTCGATGATGGTTTTATAAAAGACAAACCCATGACGGGAAAGAGCTGTAGTTGATGTACTATAACCTCGCACGTATATCTAAGGTTATAGCTTGAACTACTATAACTTCACTAAAGTTGAGTGAAGATTATAGTTGAAGGTACTATAACTTTACTGAAGTTAAGTGAAGGTTATCGTTGATGATAACCTGACACGCTTCCTAATGTTATAGTTGGGAGTACTATATATTTACTAAAGTTAAGTGAAGGTTATAGTTGATGATACTATAACTTGACACGCTTAACTAAGGTTGTAGTTTGGGTTACTATAACTTCACTAGGGTTAAGTGAAAGTTATAGTAGGAGGTACTATAACATTCAATGTTATATGCTTATGTGTCTTGTGTTATGGTAGCTTGAACTATAACATGACATTTAAGGAGTAATGTTATAGGTTTAAGTACTATAACCTTTGGTCATTTGTGCTTGTTTATGTGTGTTGTTATGGTTAGTTGGACTATAACATTATGTATGCAGATTATATTAATAATTATTATTCCTATATTGTTGGACAGTCGGTTATACTGTTCTTGAGTTGAGTCGTGACGTTGTTCACGCATTGTTGGACAGTCGGTTATATTGTTCCTTAGTTGAGATGTGACGTTGTTCACGCATTGGTTAGTACAATGAGATGTACTATGCATTTGTTTGTTTCTTGTTGAATCGATGATGATAGTATCAGTTATATACTATCGGAATGAACTAATGCTACCCTTTAGGGATTGGGTTTTATGGTATATGTTCGGGGAGGGGGGGAGTATCAGAGGCATTTCGCTATACGCTCTGGTCCCCGAGTGTCGTTCGATGTACAATTAATGCATCGAGGGTCTGGCCAGGTCTTAGACTTATGGGCAGTGGTTATATGTCATACATAGTACTGTAGAGGCAATGCGTTATACGCTCCACACCCGATGAAGGCAGTGCGTTATACGCTTTAGCACTTAAAGGCGGTGCGTTAAATGCTCTAACGGGCATTCGCTCTATTCCCTATGCTTATTTCTAGCTTTGTGGGTTTGGTTTGTGTGTGGTTCGTATTACACCTGTTTGGTATGTTGTGCTCATCTAGAGTTGAGTCGCCGTGTCAGTTGTGTTGCAGGTCGAGGTTTGTCTTGGTTACTGCAACTAATTGCATATGGTATTTTTCATGTTACAATTCATCTGCTTATTTCTATTATGGATTGTTGTCATGCTTAGCCTGTTGTCAACATGACTGGGAGAGCATCTAGTTACTCCCGACTGATTGTCGACCCCCATTCTCAGGTTGAAGTTATTGCTGCTTGTGGATTCTTGGGCTGGAGAGACTTGTGGCAAGACAAATATATTATTTAGGGATTTATTCTAGTTTGAGAATATTAATAATGTATTATTTTAGTTTTAGATTTGAGTATCGATCCGGATTAGTCAGGTGTTTTCGCTACCTTGACCTTTGTTTCATCTTTATATTCTGATGGATTATTTATAATTATAATATTTCGCTTGTTTTATAATCCGGGTTGTTACAGTTGGTATCAGAGCGAACACGCTCCCAACTCTCGCTTAGTAAATGACTAAATTAAAATGGCTTAGTTAATTTGAGTGAGATTAAATGAGGTAGAAACCAATAAGGACCTTTTATGCACTTTGATGTTTGATTTCATCTTTGTTTCATATGTAATTGTATGATTAATAAATGTGTAGAGTGTGTGTAATATGTCATTATTGAATTTCCTTGGTAGTTTAATCTTAAGTTAAACTTGTAACTGATCTTAACGTTCTCACTTGCTTTCATGTTTAGTCTTATTTACATTTTTGATTCGCTTATTCTGTAGTATTATGAGATAAGACTAGGATATAACCCCTTACTTAAGAGATATGTCATAGAGTTAGCTCATTAAAACCACTCGTTTGAGGATCCGAAGTTAACTTGTAATGGTTCAAGATTCTGTATTGGAAGTGCTTATCATGATCGTGACTCTTAAGGAAAATTTGAGGTGTTATCTTATCCCTTATTTGTTTTTTTAACTTAGGAGTTTATCATGGTTACTGATGTGAAGGAGATATGTTATTATTGATGTTCAAGGTGCATAGTATGGTTGTATCGAATTGTAGAATGAAATCTAAAGTTTGGGTACTGTCTTATCATGGCGTAGATTTACAATATTTGAGAAACTAGATTCACGTGATTTATAGTGAACTCGTTAGAGGTTTGAGTTAGTAAGGAGACTCTTTGAGTTCGTTTATAATGTTTGTTAAAAGTAATCCTTTTGTTGGAAGTCCTTTTGCCTTCACCTTGTTCGATGGAGGTAGGTTGTTGATGACGGAGTACTATGGGATGTCTATCGTTCATTTTGAGGATCTAGTTATGCATATATGAGGTTTTTATGTGAAAGTCAACCATTTTGAATTCATTTTGGATTTCATTGAATTTTTTCACTTGAGGTATTGTTTCGAGCAGTTTATATCGGGATTCTAGGAATATGTTTAATCTTATGCTGGTAGTTAATGATCTTATGGATACTGTGGTGGAACTTCATAGTTAAAGCTTAGGTGAGAGTCACAAGGTTTTGAGTAATTAAGCGATGTAATAGAAATATAGTACTTTTCTCATATGAAGTTGCGTAGTTAAGAAGTTACTTTCTTCCTTTTCTATTCTCCAATTTGTTTATCTTATTTTATTATATAACTGATTTGGTGCTGGGTTATTATTTGTGAGTCGTCATTAGTTAATGATGTTTTATTTTGTAATCGGAGGTAAATATTTATTGTGGTAATAATTGTTAAAATTTGGGATTGTATATGAGTTCATTTGAATTCTTTGAAATGGGAAATCGCCTGAATTGCACGAGTATGGTCAAAGTAAAACCATAGATTGGAGCTAGCTTTTTTGGTATGCTTGTTTGGAATGCTCAAAACTGTGAGGCTAGTTTTACGTTCCCTGGTAAAGTGATAAGTTATGAAATTTATATGGATGGGAGATTCGAGTAGTAGAATGAAGTAAGTATCCCCTTGATTGGTTAGCTCGTAATTCGAAAGGCTTAGGAAATTGAGTTTTGAGATTATTAATGTGTTGGAGAAGCATGGTGATTAGACTAGCGAATTATTAATGGAATAGATAAATAATAATTTGAGGAATAGAATCAAGATGCAAGTGTTAAATTTGCTCTTCCAATCAATGGACTTAGATGCGTTAAAATTTAAATGTGGGATAAATTTATCATTTGGAATTTCCGCGTATTAGCTTTCAAGAATAATGATATAATTAAGATAATCATGGAGTATATAAAAGTGATTTGAGTATTTCAGTGCTATACGCGTTTGGAGAATCATTTAAGGAGACGAAAGCTTGATACCAAAAGATTTGTCGGATGACCTTGGCTTTAAGGAATTCTTAGGTGGTGATGAGCAAAATGTTTTAAAGGTTGATTAGCGTTCTAATTTAGAATATGATGTAATAGGGGATGGTATCGATTTTATGAGGACATAGGTTGTACAATGGTTTTTATGGAAGTCTTTTTAAGTATTGATATTTTGTAAGATAACAAGTTTTCATCAATATCAAGAAGAGGTTAAAAGGGTATGGATATGAGAAAGCGTTAGATTTTAGTTTTTACAATTTCCTTTTTATTTTTTTAGTATCGTTTCGGATACCATCTTGGGTTACTCTTTGACTTGTTATATGCTTGCATGTTTCTTTAGAATCGGTGTCTCTTAATCGATTTCCTTGATTAAAGCCTTCATATCTCTCATTTAATGAGCTTCTTCTCTTTGCTTCTTAACATTAATCTGTTTTAAGTCCTCGTAATGTCCTTCGATCTTATCTTTGTTTTGATATCCTTAAACTTTCTATTTTCACTAATCGGTGTGCCTAACCCTTTGATTTCCGTAATGAGTATTATATTTTACAAAATGATTTATGAATTATTTTTGTAAGCGTTATTATTTGGGCAATAATAGGTACAATATTTTGGTGATTAGTGAATGTATGTCAGAATAGTATTGAAGGTTAATGATTGAGCGTTGAACTTATCGAATAAAAGAGCTTGGTGTTTATGAGGCTGCGTTTGATAAATAGGAGGAGAATCGTGGACGTTAAGGCATGTTTACTACTTTACTTAATGGATAATTCTTTTTGTGGAAATTTAGTATCCATGTCAATGGTGTATACATGGTGAATATATGTGAGTTGATGTTATAAGGTTGTATGGTATAACACGGCTAATTTAAGGATATAATTGTATTTAGAGTAAATTACAAATAACTCCCTTATATAATCGACATTTTTCAAATAACTCCCTTTTATAAATTTTTATCCAAATAACTCCCTTTTAAAACATGTATTCATACATATCAATGCCTTGTTGTCCGGAATTAGACTTATTTTAATAAAAGTCGACTTATCCTTCCTTAAAGCATAATTCCTAGACCGATACTTTAGTTTCATAGCTCCATATCTGTTCGAAACCTATATCAAAAGATAATAAGCTAAGTTTATCTTTTATTCATTCGAATCATACATAAGTTTCAACTTTATAAGTTAGGCTTCTTATTTTAATGGACTATTTAGTGATTAAGGAAGTAGATAAGAGTTCAATATCTTATGCAAGTGAAAAATGAATGAAAAAATTGAGTTTTTGGCTGAAAAATTCAAAATGTAAGTATCATTTAAGAAAAGAGGTATTGATTTGTTTAAAAACATGTCTTAAAAAGGAGTTATTTGGATAAAAAGTTATAAAAGGGAGTTGTTTGAAAAAGATTGATTATATAAGGGAGTTATTTGTAATTTACTCTTGTATTTATTGTGAATTTTGTGTTGGTGGATATAAGTTAGTGATAAGCGGGTGAAGATTGTTTGATTATGTATTATCTTAATGGAGAGTGTAATAATATTCAAATTTTTACGGATGATGTGGACAAGAATGAAATTTAAAAAAAAGTTTGTGACTCATTATACCTTTATAATTGGAATATGATTTATATAATCAGTTTTCGAAATTTTAGATTAATAATTTGGAGTACTAATCGCAAGAAGGATTCTGATGTATTTATGATTGGGGTATCTAAGGATGAGCTTCTAAAGCATTAATTTGTGGTATTTTTATTAGTGGTATTTGTGGATGGATTCTTAAATAATGGATAATAATGGAAACTAACCATTTGTGGTCTTTGGTTATGAAGTAGTGCAGCGAAATAAGGGGGGTCTATGCGATTTTGTGAAGGTCCCATGAATGACTCATAGTCCAAAAGATAACAAAGGGGTTGTCCCAAAAGTGGCAGCAACAAAAGAATGACTTCTGGGGGTTTATTTGTGCTCTAAGCCTAAGAAAAACATTAAAGATATGGTTGTGAACCAAGGGCCAACAGACTAGCTCATGACTCGACCCACAACCTACTCGAACTAAGGAGTTAAACCACACAAGTTTACCTCCCTAACTCAAGCTCGATATGATTAAGGCCTAAACTACAAACAAGCACACGTTTAATTTAGACCTTAATCTGGACAACACGTTTAGCTTAGCTCAGAGCCTAGCACAGAACTAAACTACCCTTACTAACAACAAAGAAACGCATGGCCACTATTGGTTGGTACAAGGTGCTCCTTGAGCTAACCCTCAAGTTTGTTTTTTGACACAACTCTTTTCAATTCATTATCAAAAGCTGAATATTACAAAAGAACAAGGCTCCTTTATATAGGAAATACAATCTAATCTTAACCCTTAAATCTAGCTATCATCTAAGGGCTCAAAAGGCCTTACATAAGGAGCTAAAAGAACAGAAAAAAGTGTTTCAGTAAGACAAGGAAAAACAGATGGAAAAGCATCCTAGACTAGTTTGCTTTTATTCAGTAAAAGTAACTTTGTCTGTTTCCTGAAATAGCCAAGATCAAGTCAGGCTTTTGATAATTGTTTGGCTCCTTCTTGCTACCATTATATGCTCACATTCTTGGGAATATTTAAGTCATGGGACGTGTCTTTCAAGCTATCCCAACAAGAGATGAATGCAGTTGCTAAGAAACAGACCATTGCCTGAACATTCAGAAATCAGACCGGACTTGCAGATAGCACAACTCTTATCTCAGGATGAATTAAAATACCGATGATATCTTATTTGACAGCGACATGAGTTAGTTTTCGCCTCCAATTGTAATCATCCAAAAATAATGTCTGGATATTCAATTATGAGCCTTTGCGTAAGTTCAGGTCAGAACTGATCTGTGCAGCAATTTTCTTGTGCATAAGCAGCACCTTTGAAAATTCATATCTCCTATCTCAGATCCCTTAAAAATTCCCATGATGACTAAAATGAAAGCCAATGAAGTTAGCTTTCACCTCCAAAAAAAAATAACCTAAAATATCCAGCCAATATTGAGTTATTCACATTTTAGTGTTGACAGGTCACTTCAGAAAAGCTGAGTAGCATTCCTGCGTGACAGTCTTTGAAGCTCTCCTGTGAAAAATATACTTAATGAAACTTGTTTATTCCAAAGCCATATTAAAGAGGACATCTCCAAGTTTCTGAGCATATGAAGAACTCAAAATGTAAGCAAGTCAAACTCCAGATATGAACATTTGCATTTGGCCCAAATCTGCTGATATTTCAATAACATTTCAATAACATTGAACCTTGACAAAACTATTACCCCCCCCAATAAAATGACATTACCCCCCCCCCCCATCCTGATTCACTACAACACACCCCTGGTTAAAAAAAAAAATTGTCATCAAATTTTGTGGTATAAGACAGGAGGTAGTAAACAACAAAGCAACAGTAACTCAGACTGTCACTCCTCAACAACACAATTTCTGAAAGGTAGAAGTATGTATGATTAAGAAGATAACAACAAGAGGACTCCAAACCACAACCTAGCACATGTTTAGGACCCTTTCGTTACCTAGTTAAACCAAGACACTATAGCCTAGAACAAGTGTCCTTAAAAGGTTATCAAGCTAGATCTTTCGAACCACAACCTTGCACAAACTCAGAGGATGACTCCCGTGTACATCCATGACCCAACTCTTCCAAGATCGTCTTGGTTTGAGAAAACATAAGAGCCTTTGCTCTTATACCACTTTGCAGCGTAATAAGGGGGGTCTATGCGTTTTTGTGAAGGACCCATGAATGACCCATAATCGAAAAGACAACCAAGGGGATTCCCAAAAGTGGAAGCAACAAAAGGAGGACTTCTGGGGGTTTATTTGTGTTCTAAGCCTAAGAAAAACATTAAAGATATGGTTGTGAACCAAGGGCCAACAGACTGGCTCATGGCGCGATCCACAACCTACTCGAACTAAGGAGTTAAACCACACAAGTTTACCTCCCTAACTCATGTTCGATATGTTTAATGCCTAATCTACAGACAAGCACAAGTTTAGACCTTAACCTGGACAACAAGTTTAGCTTAGCTCACAGCCTAGCACATAACTAAACCACCCTTACTAACAACCAAGAAAGGCATGGCCACTATTGGTTAGGACAAGGTGCTCCTTGAGCTAACCCTCAAGTTTGTGTTTGACACAACTCTTTTCAATTCATTATAAAAAAAATTGAATATTACATAAGAACAAGGCTCCTTTATATAGGACATACAATCTAAACTTAACCCTTAAATCTAGATATCATCAAAGGGCTCAAAAGGCCTTACATAAGGAGCTATAACAACGGAAAAAAGTCTTCCAGTAAGACAAGGAAAAATAGATGGAAAAGCATCCTAGACCAGTTTGCTTTTGTTCAGTAAAAGTAACTTTGTCTGTAACCTGAAATAGCCAAGATCAAGTCAGGCTTTTGAGAGTTGTTTGGCTCCTTCTTGCTACCAAAAGATGCTCACATTCTTGGGAACATTGAAGTCATGGGACATGCCTTTTAAGCAATGTCAACAAAAGAGGAATGCAGTTGCTGTGAAACAGACCACTGCTTTAACATTCAGAAATCAAACCGGACTTGGGAATAGCATAACTCTTATCTCAGGATGAATTAAAATGCCCATGATATCGTATTTGAAAGCTACATTGTGAAAACCCTCGCGAATGCGGAAATAAAACATACAAGCATGTGATTTAATTAGCGGAAAATACGGTATTTTAAAAACCTTTTTACATGCAAATAGAAAATACGAGGAGTGTCAAATATTACAAACTAAAGTATGAAAAACAACAAAGAGACGAAGTCTCTCAAAATGTTATCGAACAACAAAGTTATTTAGCATCTAGCTAAAGAACGTCTAGAGGTGTTTCATCCAGGGACAACGCCCGCTAGCTCACACCCGAACCCAAAATACCACAAGCAAAAAGCCATCCCTGCAAGCAACCTGTTCATCCATGAAAAACAGGAACGCCACAATCAGTGGGGAGTAACTCCGGGTTCTCCCAACCATATCACAATAAACGTACATAAAAGGAAATAAAAAAGTAGAAGCATGCATATATAGATATACATGTGAAATACGATAAGGATAGATAGGCAATTCAATATATAATGATAAGAGCATATGAAGTACAATTCGTAACCATCATGCTATAGATAAGATTGAGACACTCTTAGGCAACCGAATACGCTCACAAGGGCTTGCATCTCACCGTTAGCGGTATAAGTTTGATAAGATTGAGACTCGACAAACAAACCATGCCAAGTCACCCAATGATCACGAATAATCAATCATGTAATCATCCATCCAAACATACCAATACATTGACGACATCTCTCACAGTAAATGCCACGCACTAGCACCGTGTACATGGCAAGTATGATTAAAAGGCATCCACGGGATAAGACATTTCCCTGAACGCATACACGATGCTACATTTCGTATATGTAGACTAATTTCCTTCCGGTAGGACGACGATAATAGTACGGTCCTAGTCTAAATCTGGCCAGACTCTCGGAATAAGACATTTCCCGATTCGACATGTGGTAAGACGTTCCACATCCAAGACTCGGTCAATCATAGACGCCGAGTACCCCAAATTCGGTCAACCTTCACGGAAGAGGCGGAAAAGAGCACAAGCCTCATAACAAGCGGTACGCTACATGCAAATGACACCACCTCGCAAGTATAAAACATTTGACGGCCGGGTCGATCAACGCAAAGTGTTCGCCTCCCAACAACGTCGTCATATGCCCACTAACACATGCAATTAAGCAGTAAGGATACACTCCCCGTTCCGACATTCCAGCCTTACGCACGTGGAGGTATCCAAGGGAATGAGAGTACAAAGCACATAGGAAATTAGTGCTCAAACCGTAGCATTTGTAAAACACTCAAAGGGGGACATATCAAAAACCGTCACCAACATGAGAATAGGGAATTATATAAATTTAACTATGATAAAAATGAATCAATACATGATACATAAGCATTAGACTAATTTTATGAAGTATAATAAATAAGAAACATAGATCCACTCTCCAAAACAACGTCTTTGGAAACCAACTAAAACAAGGGTCCACTTCAAACGGTCATAACTAGAGTTCTAGACATCCAAATGCAGAAATTCCAAATGGAGGTGATAGCTTATCCTCTTACGATTCCAACGGAATGTCAAAAGCCCAAAACAAGCAAGTAACGAAGGCGATATGATCATTTTACGAAAAGGGGTCAGTGCAAGAAAACTGCAGTCGACTTGGGAAACTGGCAGCAAGAAATGCTGCCAGCGCCCCACGACGCTGCCAGCGTCCTGTCTCGGGCACAAAAACAAGAATTTCACAATTTCACTTAGGCATAACACAACATCATCTATCATTACAAATCATTTGTTCTCATATCAATTATCAATTAACAACAACCATCATCAACAACACAATTCCTAAGATTACTATCCTTATTCTAAAAACGATTTCTAACATAGAAAACACATAAAACACGTAAATGAATTAGAGTAACCCTTCACCGTTACCTTTATGCGACTTTAAACGATTTCTAAACCTTCCTCCACTAGATAGTAATCTTTGTCGGGGTCTAGAAAGTCTCCACCTACAATTAGATAATAAAAGATGAATATAATTCACCTTTGAGAAAGACGGATAAATTGAAAAGCAAGAAAGACGGTAATTTTATTACCAATACGGATAGAGGAAGATGAGAGGGAAGGAATAAGACGAACCTTAGTGAATTTAAGCGAGTAACGAAGGAGTAGCGATGATTCTAAGATGGATCAAATATGGAGGCTAGGGATTTGGGGTTTCTTGGTGAGGAAGAAGAAGATGTTGAGTTGTGAGGGAAATTAGGTTATGAGGGAGTATATGAAGATTAAGTGGAAAAAGTCAAGGAAAAGTCAATGACGTCTTAAGACGTGATTCACTTGAAAACTCGCGTAAAATCCAAATACGGACTCGGAAATTCTAAATTCGACACGGAAAATTTAATTCTAAACTAAAACTAAATTTCGCTGAAAAGTATCCGTAAAATATTTTTACTATAAAAATAGGGTACATTTACGGGTGTTACAATCACCCCACCTTTTAAAAAGTTTCGTCCTCGAAACTTGAGAGTAAAAAAAAAAAAAGTATCAAGGACAAGAATCGGTTTTCAAAATTAATACGAAAACTTTTATAAGGGAATATTTATGAAACGAGGTTCATCTTGAAAATGGTTTAAGGAAACTTTTCAAAAGTGCGAAACATTATTTACGAATCACAAGAGTGCTCGTCGCGAACGAGAACTCTAATTATCCTGATCAAATCAATGTCGAAATAGTGAAATCGAAATTCAAAACAAACGTTCGTAAGTTCAGGACTAGTCACCAGACGTCTCCAATAACAAGTCCAAACATCCAACCAAACGCAAAATCCAAATATAAAAGCAAAAGAAATCCATTTTCTCCAAAAAGAGGGTACACAAACCATCTTTAGCCTTCTTTGAAACGTTAAATTAGAAATATAAAATGGAAATTTGAAACTTTTATCAAAGATAAAATCAAATAACAAGTCATTACACGTACATAGAGCGACTCGCACAATTCACACACAATTCAGGGTAAAAAAATATATACAAAACACGCAAAAACGAAACAAATCGAACTCTTTGGGATAGGAAGATCAAGATAAAGTCGGCAGGAAGATCTACAAGAATTCGACATTACTAACTCTACTAATAAACCAAATCCTCAAGATAATGCAATTTACCAAATTTGCAACTCATCATTTTCAATCATCAGAAATCCTACAAAAATATTCCATAATCACGAGATTTCAAGCCAATAACCTAATTATTCAGATCCATTTAGTATCTACTGAAGACCATCGGCACGGTAGACTCCACAACTAACAATCCACATGAAAGATTCATTACATACTCTAATCTTCTTAGTTTCATAAAAACTCTTACTAGAAATCACCAACAAAATATTTATCTAGGGAAACATGATCGCTAACAACCACAAGGTAAATGAGACTTACCATGAAATTCCCTTGATTCAATTTACTTCAAACTCATTATCCTAAATTTGCAATGAACTTTCTCATCTTCGAAAGTCAAAACACAATCAAAGCAACAAACATAATTATCTAAGATTCAACTAGCCTCGTCCAAAGTCTCACGACAAGGGAAAATCCACAATCCATTATCGGTTATAAGGATTCTTTAATACGCCATAACATCCTTAATTCGATCATTACTACACTCGAAGCCTCAAATATAAATAGTCACATTAGCAAACTATGGTGGTTACTAATCCTCAAGATGAATGGGTTCACCATTCTATCTCTATATTCCATAACAACTGAGCACTCACTATCCAAAGCTTGCAACGAACATTTCTCAATCTCAAACTATTATTCCTTAAGAATAAAAGAGAATTACTAATTCCAAACCACAAATGATCAATCACTTGGCAATCAGACAACCATTTAAATCATCTAATTCATCTTAAACTCAAAATGAATCGATTTTCATTTATGACAATACTCCTCAAACTTTGGTTACCGGCTTAATTACGCTAAAGCAAAGTCTCTTTTAGAATCCTCCAATTAAAGACATCTAATTCCCAAATGATATCTCAAGCAACCGTTAAGATACCCAACAACAACGAACTATCATCACGCTCAACTCGATTCCCAAAATAGCACTACAATAGCAAGCTCAATAAATGAAGCCATCAAGAGAGTACAATACCACCAACAGATTCATCCTAAGGTTTAAATCTCAATCCTATTTATGGTTAAAATCAACACGAAGCTAGCTAACAACCCAATCATCTCAGCAGAGGAAAGACAATGACACCATGAA
>JAIUZE010015669.1:0-26859 GCA_022085475.1 Heliosperma pusillum
TTATTTCCGTATTTATACGGGAGATATGTCTCCCGTCTTGTATAATTCTTATGTATAATATTATTTTCCTTTTGTTATGAACCTTTTTATTTATGACACCTTTGTTTATTTATTTAAATTATTTTTTTTTCTTTCCGCAAATTTGAGGGTGTCACAGCGGGAGCAGTAATCGATGTCAAGAATGGAAAATTGACATTGGAAGTAGGTGATGATAAGGTCACCTACAACTTAAACAGTGCAATGAAGAGCCCTATGCTTGAAGAGCCTTGCTGTTTTCTTGACATTGTCGACTCAATTATTGATGAATCTTTGTATCCATCAATAATCGAGGATCCTTTAGAAGCAATTTTATTGTTAGAGGATATCTCTGAGAACGACAATTTCGAGATCACTGAGCTGGAAAGGGACTTGACTGGAAAAGAGATACCGTCTGAAGAAGTTGAGGAGTTCATAAGCTTAATCGATGCTCCTGCCAAGGCAGAAGTACATAAACCTGAACTTAAACCTCTTCCCTCAAATCTAAAATATGCTTTTTTAGATGAGTCTGAATATTGCCCGGTCATAGTGCGATGAAAATCAATTAGACTTACTATTGACTGTTTTGAGGAAACATAAAAAGGCAATAGGCTATAAAGTTGAAGACCTCACAGGCATAAGCCCCGACTTTTGCATGCATAGAATTAACTTAGAAGAAGGACAAAGACCTTGTGTTCAAGGTCAACGCCGTCTTAATCCCAACATGCAAAAGGTAGTTAAAACTGAAGTTCTGAAATTGCTAGATGCTGGCATAATCTATAAAATTTCTGACTCAAAATGGTTTAGCCCTGTCCAAGTTGTTCCCAAGAAAGGAGGAACAACAGTAGTAAAGAATGAGAAAAATGAGCTCATCCCCACAAGGATTGTGACGGGATGGCGTATGTGCATTGACTACAGGAAGTTGAATCAATCAACTAGAAAAGATCACTATCCTTTGCCCTTCATTGATCAAATGTTATAGAGGTTAGCTTGCCACAAATATTTCTGTTATTTAGATGGTTACTCAGGATTTTTCCAAATTCCTATCCACCCTGAGGACCAGGAGAAAACCACCTTCACCTGTCCCTATGGCACTTTTGCTTATCGCCGAATGCCATTTGGCTTGTGTAATGCACCTGCAACTTTCCAGCGTTGCATGACTAGTATCTTTTCTGATTTTGTTGAGACTATCATGGAAGTATTTATGGACGACTTTAGCGTCTATGGCATTTCCTTTGATAGCTGTTTCACAAATCTGTCTAAGGTGCTAAAACGCTGTGAAGAAGTCGACCTTGTTCTCAACTGGGAAAAGTGTCACTTCATGGTGAACGAAGGTGTAGTTTTAGGACACATCATTTCTGAAAGAGGTATTGAAGTGGATCGAGCTAAGATCCAAGTTGTTGAGCAACTACCACCACCTGCTAATGTAAAAGGAATCAGGAGTTTCCTTGGCCACGCCGGTTTCTACCGACGGTTAATTAAAGATTTTTCTAAAATAGTCAAGCCCCTGACTGAGCTCTTTTTCAAGGATGCACCTTTTAATTTCACGAAGGAATGCCTTGAGGCATTCAACAAAATCAAACGCGCTCTAATCACCGCACCTATAATCCAGTCACCTGATTGGAATCTTCCATTTGAACTTATGTGCGATGCGAGTGATTACGCCGTTGGAGTTGTTTTGGGGCAAAGAAAGGAAAAGTTCCTTCATGCTATCTACTATGCAAGTAAAACGTTAGATCCTGCCCAAATCAACTATGCCACTACCGAAAAAGAACTTCTTGTCATTGTCTATGCCTTAGACAAATTCCGTTCTTACCTTATAGGATCGAAAGTCATTGTTTACACTGACCATGCTGCTTTGAAATATCTACTTTCAAAGAAAGAGGCAAAACCTCGACTTATCCGATGGATTCTACTCCTTCAAGAGTTTGATCTAGAGATCCGGGATAAGAAAGGAGCAGAAAATGTAGTCGTTGACCATCTTTCAAGGATAAGAGTAACTGAAATAGGACTGCCAACACCCATTAATGATTCGTTTGCTGATGATTCATTAATGGCGATTACTGACTCTTCTCCTTGGTATGCTGATATGGCCAACTTTCTCGTCAGTCGACAGCTACCTTCTGACCTTTCTTATAACCAAAGGAAGCGATTTTTGCATGATGCAAAATTCTTCGTTTGGGATGATCCTTATCTTTTTAAGCAGTGTTCAGATGGTCTTTATAGACGATGTATCCCTCACTGGGAAGTCAAAGGAGTTTTAGAAGGATGCCACTCATCTGCTTATGGTGGTCATCATGATCCGTCCAAGACCGTAGCCAAAGTCTTACAATCCGGGTTTTTCTGGCCCTCGATGTTTAAAGATTCAAAAGATTTTGTTATGGCTTGTGACGCTTGTCAACGAATGGGTCAATTATCCAAGAGACATGAGATGCCTCAAAATGGCATATTAGAAGTTGAAATATTCGATGTCTGGGGTATTGACTATCAAGGACCATTCCCTTCTTCTAACGGAAATCGCTACATCTTAGTCGTTGTTGACTATGTTTCCAAGTGGGTAGAAGCAATCGCCACCCCCACTAATGATGCTAGAGCTGTGATACGGCTATTTAAGAAGATCATCTTTCCACGTTTTGGTGTACCCAGAGCCGTGATTAGTGATCGGGGAACTCACTTTGGAGAAAAGCAGTTAGATACTCTGCTTGCTAAATATGGTGTGTATCACAGACGAGGATTAGCCTACCATCCTCAGACCAGCGGTCAAGTAGAAGTCTCAAATAGAGAGTTGAAAACAATTCTTCAGAAAGTAGTCTCAAGATCTAGAACTGATTGGAGTAATAAGCTCGATGACACCTTGTGGGCTTATCGTACAGCTTTCAAAACCCCGATTGGAACATCTCCTTATCGATTGGTTTATGGAAAGGCCTGTCATCTTCCTGTCGAGTTAGAGTATAAAGCTTACTGGGCTATCAAAGAACTAAATTTAGACACTAAGCTTAGCGCTGATAGGAGACTCTTGCAACTCAATGAGCTAGAGGAATTTCGTTTGCAAGCTTATGAGAATTCTAGGATCTATAAGGAGAAAACGAAGCGTTGGCACGACAAGAGGTTAATTAAGAAAGAATTTAATGTCGGTGACCAAGTACTTCTTTTCAACTCCCGTCTGAAAATTTTTCCGGGAAAACTTCGATCACGATGGTCTGGACCATTCACGGTCACATATGTGAGCAAGTACGGCTATGTGGAACTCATGACTAGCAATGGTGAGAAATTCAAAGTTAATGGACACAGACTGAAACTGTACTATACCAATTCTATCATCGGATGTTTAGATATTGTCTATATGGAGCGTCCATTACAGACCCAATGATTTTATAGAAAAATTCGTCGAGCAAGACGTTAAACAAGCGCTTCTCGGGAGGCAACCCGTGTTTTCCCTTTTTGCATTTCTTATTTTTTTTTTTTTCCCTTTTACGTTGTTTTGTTAGATTTCTTTGCAGATGAAAGAGTTTTTAAAGAATCTCTGAAGACCTTCCTTGTTAAGTTCAAAAGACTAGCTTGGGGGAGTCCGCATTGACTAGTAAGCTTCATTCTTCTTTCATTTTTCCTTTCTTCCCATTAAGCGTCTCATTGCATATTTAGCTTTTGTGCTCATATTGAGGACAATGTGATGTTTAGCTTGGGGGAGGGATTGCATTTTTCCTTTTTGCATTTTAGTAACGTTTTTTCAAATTTTGAATAAGATAGAGAAGATTTTAGAGAGAAGATTTTTAAATTTTTGAACACAATTGAATGCTTTTCATGCTTTGCTTGTTTGTTTTCTATGCTATCATGTTACATTTCCCAAACTTAGAGCTTTCAAAAGATAATAATTCAATATTCATTGAATTATGTATACATGGGGAAGTCTTGTACATAGTAGGCATGGAACGAATCTATAGATGAGTACGCTTGATCTTGACATTTGGCAAGTTACATATATTGTAAGGTAGAACCTCCTTAGACTGGTACATCCATACCCAGTCTCATTTAGGTGTGTCTAGTTCTCCTTGTGATGTGTGTCATGTCAAAACGCATAAGTATGGTTCTCATTTCATTTCTATAAGCATTGCATTCATGATTCACTAAGATTTGAAGCCTTTTTCACTTTAATTTGCCCTTCAAAATTAGCCCCTTCATACAAGTGCTTTACAAAATAATAGCTACAAATAACAACTGCCTACCTTTTGAGCTAGTAGCTAGACTATGGTGTGTGGGTGCTCTTTTGAGAAGATTTGTTCTTATCTGTCAAAGTGAATTGGGAAAACGAAAAGTTCAAGAAGTGAAGTTGTGTTCAGAAAAGAAAAAAATGAAAAAAAAAAAAAGAGAATCGAAAAAATCGAAAAAGAAAAAATAAAGAAATAAAAGAAATAAAAGAAGAAGTTGTGAGTATCTCCTAAAAAAGTCAATATATAGAAGGAGTTCACTCTTGTGTTTCGTGTGGAAAAAGCCAAATTGTTACTTCTGGCTTCATCATTCGTTTTCTGGGAATTAATCAAAAGTTTGGATTGAGTTTTCATTTATCATTGGTCAGTTGCTAGCTCACTATAACCTTCACATGACCATAACTATTTGTCCACCTTTCACCCATTTCCCAAAGCCTTCTTCTCATTTTTCGGCTTCTTTTCTATGTGCATTGTGATCTTTGACTTGTGTTTTGAATTGTTTACCATATTAGACTGCGGACACATTTTCATGAGTCGTAGATAGGTGAGTGTCTCAAAAACATTTACACATAAAGAAATCACCTTTTTGCATACATTGAGTGTTCGAGTGTGCCGTGAGAGTCCATTTGTCAAAAGATCATGCAAGAGCCGAAAATCTGTAGTGAAATTCTTTGTGCTACGCCGTTATGTAAATCTCAGCCATGTCTATGTATCATTCTTGCCCACGTTGCTTTTGGGTTATGATTCATTATGTTTTCAAAGCTTTATATTGAGATTTGTTTCTTGATGGTCTAGTAGCCAATGCTTGCAGCCTTGTCCTGGTATTGTTTGTTATGTTTGCTTGAGGACAAGCAAAGGTTTAGCTTGGGAGAGTTTGATAAGTGAATATTTGTATGATTTTAACCCCCACTTTAGCTCGGTTTTGTTTGTCATTTGTGCTTTGTTAAGCCATTTTATGAGCTAATATCGTCTTCTAGGCGAATTCCTGTGTTCTAACTTGTTTTGTAGGGAAAGTGACGTTTCTACGCCCTTTTTCTATATTCCCGAGCATTTGCCTAGAACCCGACGATTCGAAGAAGAAAGCTTGACCGTGTGTAAGGCATTTCGAGAAGGTTCACTAACTTAAGGGAGAGAAGAAGCAAAGACGGTTTTGTAGTTGTCGGAAGACCAATCAATTAGACGGGAGAATTCATCGCTTTACATCAATTCCAAGCAACAAACCCGATTGTATAAGTCAAGGGGGATGTTGTAAGTCAAGTCAAAGCGAAGGAAGTTGAAGAGTTAGTCAAGAGCTTCCAGAAGACGACTTACCCGATCGGGTAAGTGGTGTACCCGATCGGGTATTCCTGCTGCTCCAAGCATTGCGGCTCCTTCATCCTATTTTTGACCTATGTATTTATTGCCCGACCTCTTCTCCACAAAACCCTAATACTATAAATAGATGTGCTAAGCCTCTCATATCATCATCCATGAAGTAATCCATCATACAATCTATCTTACATAATCTAGTCTTATATTTCCTTTTGGCTTTAGTCTTTCTAGTTTAGATTCTCTTCTATTTTTGTCTTTTGTTCTAGTTTACTTTTGTCCATTTCATATCAAAACATTAGAATAGTTCAATAATAATTTCAATCTTTGCATCTACTTAGTTGGGTTCAAGAGTTGTAATTCAAGGTACGGTATTTCTATGCAAAGGATTTCTATTATTGTTATCGCTTTCATCATTGATCGTCACCTAGGTATTCCTAATTTATCCTTTGCTTATTGTTCTTATTTGTTTTCCAATTGATTGTTATTTTCTATTCGTATCATTTAGATTCGTTTTCATGTTGTTATAATCATAGTCTCATTTCTTAGATCGTCATATAGCGTCGTAATTATCGCCACATAGAGAGTCTAAGTGTGACAACCCTCGCGAACGCGGAAATATAAAACAAACAAGCATGTGAATTATATTGCGGAAATAGGTAGTTTTAAAAACTTTTATACATGCAAGTTAAATAAAACGAGGAGTGTCAAAATGTTACAACTAAGTACGGAAATACAACAAAGAGACGGGGTCTCTTAAAAGTTAGCAAAGAACAAGTGTTCAGCAAAACTAGCTAAAATCGTCTAGAGGTGAAACTTCCAGGGACAACGCCCGCTAGCACACACCCGAACCCCAAAATATCATAGCCAAAAAGGCATCCATGCAAGCAACCTGTTCATTCATGAAAAACATGAACGCCACAGTCAGTGGGGAGTAACTCTGGGTTCTCCCAGCCATATCACATTAAACGTACATATAAGGAAATACAAAAGTAAAATCATGCATATATAGATATCCATGTGAGTTACGATAAGAATAGATAGGCAGTCCAATATAAAATAATAAGATCATAAGGAAATCAAATCCGAAACCATCATGTTATTCAAGAATCGGGGAAGACACTCTTAGGCAACCGAATACGCTCACTAGGGCTTACATCTCACCGTTAGCGGTATAAGTTTGATAAGATTGAGACTCGACAAACAAACCATGCCAAGTGATTCAATGATCAATCATATAATCATTCAGGTAATCATCCATCCAAATACACCGACACAATGACGACATCTCTCACGGTAAATGAAACGCACTAGCATCGTGTACAATAGCAAGACAAGCCAATGGAAGCTCACGGAATAAGACGTTTTCCGGAACCGTATACGATAAGACGTTTCGTATACTCATGACCTAGACAAATAAGTTCACGGGATAAGACGTTTCCCGGAATCATGTACGATAAGACGTTTTGTACACACAAGACTCTAATCCTCTCGGTAGGACGACGATAATAATACGGTCCTAGTCTAAACCTGGCCAGACTCTCGGAATAAGACATGTTCCGATTCGACATGTGGTAAGACGTTCCACATCCAAGACTCGGTCAATCATAGACGCCGAGTACCCCAAATTCGGTCAACCTTCACGAAAGAGGCGGAAAGAGATCTATAGTCAAAAGTCAAGCTAGTACGCTACATGCAATAACACCACCTCGCAGGTATACAACATTTGACGGTCGGGTCGATCAACGCATTGCGTTCGCCTCCTAACAACGTCGTCATATCCCCACTAAACATGCATACAAGCATCAAGGATACACCCCATCGCTCCGACATTCCAGTCTAACGAGTATAAGGGTGTAGCCGGGAAATGAGAGTTCATAGCACAAAATCATTAGTGCTCAAATCATAACATATGTAAAACCGACTCAAAGTGGGGCATACCAAAACCGTCACAAAACATGTGATACAAGCGAAGGAAATGTCATATATTCAAAACATTAATATTATAAGTCACTACGTAAAATTATACGATAAACGAACGATCGGAATTATTATAAATGAAAACCGAAAACAAAGATCACAAATAACATCCAGCAGGAGCCAGCCGGTCAGTCTGATCGCCTGCCGGTCTACCGGCTCAGGCCAAGAGTCAATACGAAAATCACATTGAAACATCAGTGTGTCCCAGCCGGTCAGGCTGACCGGCTGGCGGTCAACCGGCTGGGACCAAAGGGTCTTTTGAAAAACATGGAAGAAAAGGGGGGTGTCTCAGCCGGTGGTCTGACCGGCTGCGGGTCGACCGGCTGAGACCCAAGGCATACTTCAAAATCACGTAAAACTTCAATAATATACAGCCACTGCCCCAGCCGGTGGTCTGACTGGCTGCCGGTCGACCGGCTGAGGTCAGCAGTACACGAAAATCATCTTTTCAACTAAGTTCAACATTTAACGATTATCGATTATCAACCTAAATCATAGATTTTCATGTAAATTCTCAACAAACGATATTTACCATCATCAACACAATTACCAAACTCACTAATCATCTTCTAAATACGATTTCTAGCATAGATAACATGTAAAACACGTAAATGATATCGAGTAACCCTTCACCGTTACCTTTAAGCGTCTTTACTAATCGTCAAGCTCCTCTTCAATAAGAAAATAGTCTTTGTCGGGATCTTGGAGGTCACCACCTACATATAGATCATAAAAGATGAATAAAATTCATCTTGAGAAAGACGGAAAGTTTGAAAAGCGAGAAAGACGGTAATTTTAATATCAATACGGATAGAGGAAGGTAAGGGGAGAAGAATGAGACGAACTTACGTGAATTCCAATAAGAAACGAAGGAGATACGGAGACTCGAAGATGGATCAAAATTGGAGGCAAGCTTTCTTAAGGAAGAAGGTAAGGTTTTGGTTTATGATGAATGAATGAAATAGGTTATGGGGAAAAGAGTATGAATATATAAGGGAAAAAGTCAAAGAAAGTCAAACTCGCCTTAAGACGGGATTCCCATGGAATCTCGCGGAAATTCCAAATACGAACTCGGAAATTCTAAATTCGACTCGGAAAATTAAATTTACGATTAAAACTATAATTCACTGAAAAGTATCCGTAAAATATTTTCACTATAAAAAATAGGGATACATTTACGGGTGTTACAATCACCCCTCCTTTTAAAAAGTTTCGTCCTCGAAACTTGAGAGTAGAAAATAAACGTATCAAGGACAAGAATCGGTTTCAAAATTAATACTAAAACTTTTATAAGAGAAACATTTATGAAACGAGGTTCTTCTCGAAAACGGTTTAAGAAATTTTTTCATAAGTGTGAAACTTTGCTTACGGATCTCAAGAGTGCTCGTCGCGAACGAGAACTAAAATTATCCAAATCAAATTAAAGTTGAAATAGTGAAATCGAAAATTAAATAAGCGTTAGTAAGCGCAGGACTAGTCACTAGACGTCTCCAATAACAAGTCCAAACATCCAAATAAACACAAAGTCCAAAAATAAAAGTGAAATAATCTATTTTCTCCAAAAAGAGGATACAAAGTCCATCTTTAGATCACTTTGAAAAGTTAATTTAGAAATACGATAAGGAGAATTGAAGGTTTTCCCAAAGGTAAAATCGAAATGAGAAGACATTACACGAACTTAGAGCGAACTCGAACATCGAAATCACGAATCGCGATACTAAGAGGTACGCCAATGAGCAAAAAGGACCAAAAAGGGGAAGGATTGAAGAGTAGCGGATTGAGTAAAGATCAATTTGAGGGAAAAGAGAGGAATGAACCACAATACTATCTTCCATCTATAACAATTCAAATGTCGATCGTAACTCGACATCACTAACTCCACGAGTAAACTAGTCCTCAAGAGAGTGCAATATATCCTCAACATTTTCAATCATCAGATTCCTACCAAAATATTTCATAATCATGAAACTTCGAGTAACAACTCCCAATTATTCAAATTCAATTAGAATCTTCTAAGGTCCATCGGCACGGTAGACTCCATAACTAACAACCCACATGAAAATTTCATTACGAACTCTAATCTTTTTAGCTCCATCAAAAACTCTTATTAGAAACCACCAACAAAAATTTATCTATGGAAACAAGATCGCTAACAACCACAAGGTAAAAGAGACTCACCATAAAAATCCTTTGATTCAATTTACTTCAAACTCATCATCCTAAATTTACAGTAGACTTTTTTTCATCCACAAAAGTCAAAACACAATTCCTCAAGCAAAGGATGAGTACAAATTCCAAATCATACATATTGCCAAACATATGGCGATACGTCAATTAATCAAATCATCTAGCTCATCAAACTCAAAATGTATCGGTCTTCTCTTATGTAAATATTCCTTAAAATTGGTCACCAAATCCAAAATCCCTAAGGTAAACTTTCTTGATAGGGTCCAACATATAAGCACAATAAATTCGTAAGTAATCTTTAAAGCAACCACTATAATCCTTAACAACAACAAACTATCATTACGATCTATTCGATCCTCAAGGTGATATTACAATATCAAGATTCAAAGTCTAAAATCACCAAGAGAGGTTCAACCTACTTATCCTCAATTCCTTATAGTCAATTAAACATGAATCTAGCTCCATAGGGTGGGTAGGTACCATATTTGGTGCATCATCAAAACACGCCCACTAACTCCTTACATTAGCTAAAGAGAAAACTACCTCACAACAGATTATGGAAGACGGACAAGATACTATAAACGCTAGGAGGCATCACAAGAACTACGATCGGATGGAAAAGATGAAGACGGAAAAAGGAAAACGAAATTGATCAAAGGAAATGAACCTACCAGTCACGATCTCCGGGTGAGCATTAGCTTCGGCTCGGCTGAGCACAAAGATGGATCCCTTAGCTTTGGCACCGGGTGCGGGAGTCTGACGATCGGGGCATTCACGAAAGCGATGACCCGGCTTCTTGCAAAGAAAACAAAAGAGGGGCCTATCATAGCATCCAACTCCGGGATGAACGGGTTTCCTACAACCGTCACACATTCGCCCTTGAGCTTGAGGGTGAAAAAGAGCAAGTGATCTTGCATTGGAATTTGAGGGAGCATTGAAACGCCTCTTGTTAGCATAGGCATTAGAAGAAGAAGGAGCGAGGGATCTTTTGTCATTGAAGTTTGACCTTGGATTGAAAGAGGGGGAAGGAGAGGGATTCTTCATCTTCGCTTCATCTCTAACGGCCTTCATTGAGTTCTCCGCCCAAAGGGCATCATCATACAACTCCCCGAAAGAAGTAGAGCTCCTCCTTACCTTACTTTGAAGAACGGCACTCAACTTGTTACGGTAATAGAACGCTCGGTCTTCATCATCTCGGATAAGTCTTGGAGCGAAATGAGCAAGCTTATTGAACTCTGTAGTGAAGTCCTGAGCTGACAAGTTGCCTTGTCTAAAGTCAATGAACTCCTTAAGCCTTTGTTGCTTAAGCTCTTTAGGATAGAATCTACCCTCCACAAGAGCTTTGAAGCAAGCCTAGTTGAAGTCTTCTTCAGGAACAGCGGTGGCACTTGTGATAGCCCACCAGTTATCAGCTTCTCTCACCAAGAAGTGCTTTGCGATCCTCACCTTGTCCTCCTCTCGGACTTGGTATAGATCGAACTGCTTCTCCATCTCACGGAACCAACCGGATAACTCTGTAGGATCCGGTTCTCCACCATAAGGTATAATTTTACTCCTTGCAATTTGTCCGGCTACCCATGCATAGCCACCTTGATGGTTCTCCTCCCTTCTAGGGGGGACTTGGTTGGCATTAGCTAGAGCGGCATCTTGCTGATTTTTCAGCACTTGAGCAAGAGCTTCCATCATAACATTCTCAGCTAATCGTGGTCTAACCATCTTCATAAGAAACAAAAACAAATTAAGTTACTCATATCAATTAGCATAAACAAATAGACTACCAAGTAAAGTCCTTAACTTCTACCCAACTCTCATTTATTATTTCAAGGTCAAGTAGTTTAAGTTAGGGTTCACGTGTGTGCGTCGGGAGCAATAAAGCTCTGATACCAACTGTGACAACCCTCGCGAATGCGGAAATATAAAACATACAAGCATGTGAAATAATATGCGGAAATATGAAGTTTTAAAAACTTTTATACATGCAAGATAGATAAAACGAGGAGTGTCAAAATATTACAAACTAAGTACGAAATACAACAAAGAGACGGGGTCTCTCAAAATGTTAGCAAAGAACAAGTGTTTAGCAAAACTAGCTAATATCGTCTAGAGGTGAAACTTCCAGGGACAAACGCCCGCTAGCTCACACCCGAACCCCAAAATATCATATCCAAAAAGTCATCCAAGCAAGCAACCTGTTCATCCATGAAAAACATGAACGCCACAGTCAGTGGGGAGTAACTCCGGGTTCTCCCAGCCATATCACATTAAACGTACATATAAGAAAATACAAAAGTAAAATCATGCATATATAGATATCCATGTGAGTTACGATAAGAATAGATAGGCAGTCCAATATAAAATAATAAGATCATAAGAAAATCAAATCCGAAACCATCATGTTATTCAAGAATCGGGGAAGACACTCTTAGGCAACCGAATACGCTCACTAGGGCTTACATCTCACCGTTAGCGGTATAAGTTTGATAAGATTGAGACTCGACAAACAAACCATGCCAAGTGATTCAATGATCAATCATATAATCATTCAGGTAATCATCCATCCAAATACACACGACACAATGACGACATCTCTCACGGTAAATGAAACGCACTAGCATCGTGTACAATAGCAAGACAAGCCAATGGAAGCTCACGGAATAAGACGTTTTCCGGAACCGTATACGATAAGACGTTTCGTATACTCATGACCTAGACAAACCAGTTCACGGGATAAGACGTTTCCTGGAATCATGTACGATAAGACGTTTTGTACACACAAGACTCTAATCCTCTCGGTAGGACGACGATAATAATACGGACCTAGTCTAAACCTGGCCAGACTCTCGGAATAAGACATGTTCCGATTCGACATGTGGTAAGACGTTCCACATCCAAGACTCGGTCAATCATAGACGCCGAGTACCCCAAATTCGGTCAACCTTCACGAAAGAGGCGGAAAGAGATCTATAGTCAAAATTCAAGCTAGTACGCTACATGCAATAACACCACCTCGCAGGTATACAACATTTGACGGTCGGGTTGATCAACGCATTGCGTTCGCCTCCTAACAACGTCGTCATATCCCCACTAAACATGCATACAAGCATCAAGGATACACCCCATCGCTCCGACATTCCAGTCTAACGAGTATAAGGGTGTAGCCGGGAAATGAGAGTTCATAGCACAAAATCATTAGTGCTCAACTCATAACATATGTAAAACCAACTCAAAGTGGGGCATACCAAAACCGTCACAAAACATGTGATACAAGCGACGGAAATGTCATATATTCAAAACATTAATATTATAAGTCACTACGTAAAATTATACGATAAACGAACGATCAGAATTATTATAAATGAAAACCGAAAACAAAGATCACAAATAACATCCAGCAGGAGCCAGCCGGTCAGTCTGACCGGCTGCCGGTCTACCGGCTCAGGCCAAGAGTCAATACGAAAATCACATTGAAACATCAGTGTCTCCCAGCCGGTAAGGTGACCGGCTGGCGGTCAACCGGCTGGGACCAAAGGGTCTTTTGAAAAACAAGGAAGAAAAGGGGGGTGTCTCAGCCGGTGGTCTGACCGGCTGCCGGTTGACCGGCTGAGACCCAAGGCATACTTCAAAATCACGTAAAACTTCAATAATATACAGCCACTGCCCCAGCCGGTGGTCTGACCGGCTGCCGGTCGACCGGCTGAGGTCAGCAGTACACGAAAATCATCTTTTCAACTAAGTTCAACATTTAACGATTATCGATTATCAACCTTAATCATAGATTTTCATGTAAATTCTCAACAAACGATATATACCATCATCAACACAATTACCAAACTCACTAATCGTCTTCTAAATACGATTTCTAGCATTGATAACATGTAAAACACGTAAATGATATCGAGTAACCCTTCACCGTTACCTTTAAGCGTCTTTACTAATCGTCAAGCTCCTCTTCAATAAGAAAATAGTCTTTGTTGGGATCTTGGAGGTCACCACCTACATATAGATCATAAAAGATGAATAAAATTCATCTTGAGAAAGACGGAAAGTTTGAAAAGTGAGAAAGACGGTAATTTTAATATCAATACGGATAGAGGAAGGTAAGGGGAGAAGAATGAGACGAACTTACGTGAATTCCAATAAGAAACGAAGGAGATACGGAGACTCGAAGATGGATCAAAATTGGAGGCAAGCTTTCTTAAGGAAGAAGGTAAGGTTTTGGTTTATGATGAATGAATGAAATAGGTTATGGGGAAAAGAGTATGAATATATAAGGGAAAAAGTCAAAGAAAGTCAAACTCGCCTTAAGACGGGATTCCCATGGAATCTCGCGGAAATTCCAAATACGAACTCGGAAATTCTAAATTCGACTCGGAAAATTAAATTTACTATTAAAACTATAATTCACTGAAAAGTATCCGTAAAATATTTTCACTATAAAAAATAGGGTACATTTACGGGTGTTACACTAAGTTATTGTCAAAATCAACTAAATATGCTTACCTTAACTTCCATTGTTAATATCAACATAACCATGAGTGAGTAGTCACCTTTCTAGGGTGTAGGGTAGCCATGTTAGATTGATTAAAATATGATAATTGGATAAAGGAAATTGTGCTTTTAAAACATTGTGTCTATGCATGTTTGGACTTTAACGATAGTTGACGATTCTTGATCACAATCATTGACTAGTATGGAATTCTTTTCCAAGGTAGATATACAGGAATTTAATAGACAAAGCGTGACATAGTGGATTAAGACTTAGTAAATCGCACTAAAAGCCTGCTAGACCATCTGATCCATGATTGTAATGAACACACCATTCTTACGGACGCTCAATGAGTTATTTGCATATCCTAAATCCAATTTCGTTAATTTGTCAATCTACATGTGTGAACCTATTTCCATAGATGCTTCTAATTATTGTTAATTTATCAATTGCTTTATTGTTTTCGTTCTAGTTTGTTTTTAACTCATTTCTATTTATGCCATTCGTTAGTTTAGACATCACAAAATCCAAAACCCAGAAAATCTTTAGATAAAACCCAATTGTGAGACGATTCACAATCTATAGGAAACACCATCTCCCTGAGGATCGACCCCTACTTCCCTAATTACATTAATTTGTTATTAGCCTAGTCTGGGTAATTTATCTTTGTATCGGGCTTGCGACAGGCACGATCAGAGTCGGAGTTGGTGGTGTGTCGAGTCTTGTTTTGAGGGAGATATAAGAAGGTAGTGGTGTGGGAAGAAAGTTCATTGCCTCCGCATGCTATGTTTGGACTTGTGTTTGCCTTGCCAATCTCGAGTTTTACTCGGGACGAGTAAAAGTACAAGTGTGGGGGTATTTGACAAAACCAAATTATGTCGTGTCTAGTAGTATTTTTTAGAGTCTTTCGTTTTACTTTTTACGTGTCATTAGCTTTGTTTTATGTTAATTTTAGTTTTTGTAATAATGTTGGTATTTAGTATTTTAAGTCAATTTTGAGAGTCAAACCCAAAAGTCAATGAAAGGTCAAACCCGAAACCCGAGACCCAAAAACCCGGAAATTGGAGTGGGCTAGCAAAGAATCACGAAGGCATGAAGACCAAACCCAATGGGTCAATGGAAGTCAAGACGGGGCCAAAAGTCCATGGGTCAACGAAAGTCAAGAAGGAAAAGCAAGGGAAAATTGGGCAGTGCACGACACAGCCTGCGTCATCACGACGCAGCCTGCATCATCACGACGCAGCCTGCGTCGTAGGACGCAGCCTGCGTCGTAGGACGCAGCCTGCGTCGTAGGACGCATCCTGCGTCCTTTCTCAGTACGGGATTTCTTCATTTCTCCGTCTTGTATTTTGGAAGCCCACCTTTCAAGGCCCCTAGGTTTGCGGACCAAGGGTATATAAGAAGAAAACTGAAGAGAGAGAGGGGAGCCAAGCATACAACATTGAACATCATATTTTTCCTTAGAAATTCTCTACTTTGTTCTTCAACTATGGCTCTTGTAATTGATTTTATTTAGAAATGGGTTGTAATATGAACACTATGGGTAGCTAATCCTTTCATTAGTTGGTGTAATTTGAACAAGTTCACACTTTTAGCATTGTATGACTCTATAATCCTCTTCTTCTTTATTTAATGCAATTTGTTTATGTTAATCTTTTATGTTGAGTGAATGAATGTTTGGTTTGACTAGCTTGACATTTTGTTTACTTGATAAATGCTTGTTCTTAGTAGGAATTGTCACCCTATGCTTGAATGTGTGAAGTAGACTTGAAAGGTTTCATCTTTGGTTTAAAAGTTTGAGTCTTTTGAGAAATAAATTGTATGTTGTGTGATTTTTACATGGTTTAATGTTGAATTACATAATTCTAGCTTAATCCTTTGGTTGAATGCTTAAAGCTTACTCCTTTGTTTATGCTTATGTTTTAATAAGTGTTGATTAAGTTGTAAAGAGTCAATTTTGGGTGGTTTAATTCATGTTGACTATTTCTTAGGAGATGGTATTAGATAAATGAGAAGAGAGGTAGAAAGGAGTCATCTTTGCTAATTGTTGTGTTACTTGGGATAGTTACACTGAGTATTTTCTCTCATATTTGGTTAATTGCATTGAAAGTGTTTGTGCTAGTGCCTAAACTAGAATTTCATATTTCATGTTAACTCATCTTTTTACCCAAACTCCCCTAAATATGTTTTCCCACATGTTTTCCCATTGTGAATATCATAGTTTGTAATTAATTTAAGTCTTTGTTTTAATTAGTGTCTTAATTAGTAATTAGTGCCTTAATTTGTGATTAGAGTCATTAGTTTTGTTAATTGATATTTTGCAAGAGTCTAGATTAGATTATTTTTAGCTAATACCGCTTTCCCTTGGGTTCGATCCTTTTCTTACCCTTACTACCCTTTTATTTAGGTTGGTTTGAGTCTAGATTCGGTTTTATAAATTGTTATTTGGCCTAGCTAATTTGCGGAATTAACGACACCGTATAAAAGCCCGTCACCCACCAACCTTTGTCTTTTTCCCTTTGTTATTTTAAAATTCAAATTTTAAAACCGCTTTAAAATAAAACCGCTTAACGTTAATTTCAAAATAATTGAAATATTAAACAACATTAACGTGTTAACGAAGAACATTATCGTTTTGACGTTAATTTTTGTATATTAATTGACGATAATTAATATAAAAACTGCTAACTAATAACAATCATTTGATTATTTTTTCAAAAAAATACCGATTAAATACGGAAAAACATCAAACGGCCATAACTTAGCGCTCGGTTCGTCACAATTGAGAATTTGTGATTGTTAAAACCAAATAACGAAAAACTTGCTTATTAGTTTCAACAGCAATAACATTATCAAGAACTCTACAGCAATAACATTAACAATAACAACATATAATTCCTCCATTTATCACTAATTCGCACGATATACCGATTACAAACCCGCAACTGACCTCCAAAAGCCACCATAGTTGCACTGCGTACTAAACCACCACACTTGCAACTGACCTCCACTGATTTTCTTCGTTACGCCAAACACACACCCGGTCCTCCGTCTCCGATCTACCACCATTTGAATCTTAAATACTAAACACGACAACGAAACTCGAGACCAATTCTCACCTATCTCAAGCAGCCAGCTTCGTTCACCATGGGTCGCACCTCTATCATCGGAACAGTCCATCAAACTCGATCTCAAGTAGGTGCGAGCAGGTGTTAAAATAAAGCTACGGAAATTCGGGTTGCTGTGTTTCATTGTAATGAAGTGCTGAGTTTTTGTTACTAATTAGCTAATACCTTAACCATGACGAAACTAACAACGTGTTATAAGAAATAAGAAATAAGAAATAATTGTAGTTGATGGAATTATGGCCAGAGGAAATAAGAAATAATTCATGAGAGAGAAATAAATGTTTGTTAGTTGTTACCCACTAAAAAATAAGAGGAAAGAATTCTAATTATCCACTGGCGTTACTTTTTTGCCCTTACTACAACGTGTTATACTCAGCCGTTAGATGTTTTCATCAAGTGGTATATATTTGTGAGTATCAACTCACCATAAGACTCTCAACTCACAAGAACCTAATTCTATATATATATATATATATATATATATATATATATATATGTATGTATATATATATATATAAAGAGAGAGAGAGAGAGAGAGAGAGAGAGAGAGAGAGAGCGAGAGAGAGAGGTTCTTATGAGTCCACCATATTTTTTGAGTGCATAAGTCCTCATCTTGGCCTTTGGATAGAGGGGATGGAGGGAGAAGATTAAAAATAGATGAAGGGATAAGATTAGAAGGAAAATAGATAGACAAGATGAGAACAAAATGGAGTGACATGATTAGAACAAAATGAGTGAATTCTACCTACACATGCATGAATTTAAGACAAGTTTTTGTAACTTCAGCTTTTTATGAGTGTAACTTACGTCATTACGAGTTTAACTTCAACATCTTTTTATGAGTGTAACTTCAGTCATTACGAGTATAACTTCAACCATTATTTTTGTAACTTCAAACTAAAATGTGATTTCGGCTATAAAAATTTGAATTAATGAATTTTCAAGACAAGTTTATGTGATTTTAGCCTTTTTATGAGTGCAACTCCAGTTATGAAGAGTGTAACTTCAATCCTTATTTGTATAACTTTAAACCAAAAATGTAATTTCGACCATATAAATTTGAATTTATGTAACTTTAAGACAAGTTTATGTTATTTTAGACTTTTTATGAATGTAACTTCAGTCATTACGAGTGTAACTTCAACCATTATTATTGCAACTTCAAACTAAAATGTGATTTCGACTATATAAATTTGAATTTATGAAACTTTAAGACAAGTTTATGTGATTTTATTATTTTTATGAGTGTAACTTCAGTCATTACGAGTGTACTAACTTTAGTTTTTACGAGTGAAATTTCAATCATTATTTGTGTAACTTTAGTCAACAGTGCAAATTTAATCATTTAGTATATTAATTTGAATTTATATAACTTTAAGAAATGTTTAGGAAACTCTAATCCTTAATAGTGTTACTTCAGTCCTTATTAGTGTAACTTCAGTCTTTTTTGTGTAACTTCAGTCCTTTTTTGTGTAACTTCAGTACATTTTTCTGTAACTTTAGTCTTAGAACTTATAAATAGTGTAACTGTAGTCAATAATTGTGTAACTTCAGTCCATAAGGATGAAACTTTCGATAATGAAAAAATAACTACCACAAATAATCATCACCTTTGCTCCACCAACCACAAATAAAATAAAAGGGCATTAATAAAAACAAGATCAAAACAGAAAAAACATAAAACTGATAAAAAAAATGAAAAAACAAGAGAAAAAAAAGCATAAAATTTTCAGATCTGAAAAAAAAATTGAAATTTGAAATGTGTCACTTTAGTCCATAAATGTGTAACTTTGGTCAATAGTAATGTAACTTTAAACACCACCAACAAAAAAATAACAGATCTAAAATAAAATAGTACATAAGAAAAGTAGATCCAAAAGAGAAATATGAAACAAAAAAATATACGAAACAAAATGGTGATTTTTTTCCTCTATTTTTCAGATCTGAAATAGTAGTGGTCTTGTGGGTAGTTTATTTTTTAGGATCTAGAAATGGTGGTGCAATATATAATAAAAAAATTAAAAAAAATTAAAAAAAAAAAAAAGAGAAGAAGAGGCGGCATGAGGGCGGCAGCCATGTCTGGCCGATAAGAGGAGAGGAGGGAGAAGAGGGAGGCAGTGGCAGAGGAGTAGCCAAAGGACGATAGGGACAAGGAAAGCGGACAGCCCGAGGACGACGCCGGAAGGAGGTGGTGGTAGTGTATTTGGTGGTGGTAGTGTGTCGGTGGTGGTAGTGTATTGAGTGGAGGTGGTGTTTCGGAAGTGGAGGTTGTCGGTGGTGGCGGTGAATTCGGTGGTGGTGGTTTAAGGCGGTGGTGTTTCAGTGGTGGTGGTTGTCGGTGGAGGTGGTGTTTTGGTGGTGGACGTGGTGGACGTGGTGAGGAGAAGTGGGTGTTTTTTTGGGTTTTTATAGAGGATTTAAGAGAGATAAGGGAGGTAGAGAGAGGTTGAGATTATGTAAGAATGAGAGAAAAAGAGTGGGAGGAGGGTATTTATTATTAGGGTTTGATAGGTAGTGATTGTGTGTGTCTCACAATTTTGGCCTTCCCAATTGTTTTAATCTTAGCCCTTCATCATATCAATCCAAGGGTTAGGATGAGGACTTAAGGACTCAAAGTTGGAAGGTGGACTTATATATATATATATATATATATATATATAGCTTAGTTCAATTGAGTCCTTCATATCCTTAGAGTCCTTAAGTCCTAATAAGGGCCTTTTGATGCATGAGATCAATGACATACATTATGCCAAGTGGTACACTTTAGTGGGGTATTATTAGGCTTGTAAAAAAAAGGAAATTGTTAGTGAGAGGAGAGAAAGTACATGCAGTGTACTTTTACTGTGTCCCAAACATGCAAAAGCTAGTATCTCACTATTATCTTCCGGTCCAAGAATCCATTCTATAATCTTTTCTATTACTTTCATATTCAGCCTATTGTTTTTGTTATTCAAACCTTTCTCTCTCTACAAACTATTCTTTCTACACAGGAAAGCCAGAAAACCTAAAAAAAAAAGACGGACGCTGCTGGTTGATAAGGAACAACAATCGCACAACAGGTTTAAGCTACCTTATTTTGTTATTGAACAACAACAATCTCTCTACAAATCATGGCGAATATGGAGATGGTCGAAGTCATCAATGGTTAATTCTTTGGTTATTCTGTGCTTATGTCTTTTCCTTCTTTTGTTGTTTCAGTCATGTTGGTATTTGTGTTCCCAGTTGTATGTTCCTATTTGTTATTCTGTTCCTATTTGTGTGTTTTTTTATTACATTTGTTGATATTTCATTATCTTGGTTGATTGTTTGATACATTGATGTTAGTGTATGTTAAACTAAAACACTATTTAAGTTAGGGTAACACTCAATGTGAGTTAGAGTAGCACTGGTTATTTGTGTTAGAGTGACTCTCTGTTCTTATTTCTTTTCCTTTCTTTTGGTGTTTCAAACATGTTGGCATGATATTTGGTCGAAGTCATGTTGGTTGATTATTTGTGTGTAATTATTTGATATGTTTGAACATAAATGATGTCAGTGTAACATTGTATGTTAGAGTAACATACTTTTATAGTTAGAGTAACATGTGTATCTAGTTAGAGTAACACTCTGATTTTGTTTGAGACAATGTTCTATGTTAAAGGCAAACGAATTAGAGTATCACTCTATGGCAATTAAAGTAACACTCTATGGCAATTAAAAACATTTGTGTTACACTTTATAAACTATAGAGTAACACTATTTATGCGTGTATAATGTTTTAACAATCGCGATATGTGTGTCGCATTCATAGTACCAATCAATATCCTAGTACCATTCATAGAACAGTATATTTACAATCACACTATATAAATATCATATTGTAGTTACACTGAATTAGAGATAATATCATATCAACTAAATTCAGCAGGTTCGTACGATAATCCAAGAACGCAACATGACGTCGAGGAGGATTTCTGTAGGAATGTGGAAAGTGGGTTTACGCCATACGTGGAGCAGGAATTTTCTGACATTGAAGAAGCTGTAACTTTTTATAAGATATACGCACTTGCATGTGGCTTTGATGTGCGCATGTACACAACTAAGAAATGGCGTGATGGGACAATGAAGTCAAAGTTATTAGTTTGCAACAGAGAGGGGCACTACAAATCATATCAAGGAAAGAATCCAAATTGGACGTCCCGGAAACAAGCGAAGGTGTTGTTGCGGAAATGCTGCAGAGGAAAAATAAGGTGAGAAGGGTCGGGTGCAGAGCGAGGATTAGGTTATTCATGAACAATGGAGTGTTACATATTGACATATGCATCTCGGGGCACAATCACGAGCTAATCTCAGTGAATGATAGGGAATTTCAAAAGTTGTCGAGGAACATTACAAAGTTCCACAAGCAAATGATAATCTCCAATTCAAGGGTTTGTTTTCGTTATCTCTTTTACATCCATATTATATTTTTTTATGGTATGTAGAGTTATTGTTATCCGGAGTATCACAATCAAACTTAAAAATGAATCACAATCACCTTATTTTGGTTACGTAGTTAAACTATATCTCAGGTAGAGAATCACATATTTCAGTAACATTCGTCTTTGCTTAGGGTAACACTTACTGTATATTACAATAACATTCGGCATTCGTTGTAGTTACACATATTACAGTAACATTCATCATGCGTTGGAGTAACATTCATTAAATATGGATTGTAGGTACAGTCACAATACTTTATTTTGTGTTGCAGTAATACTTGATATGAAGCACACGTAAAATGAGCCACAATCACAATCACACTATTTGGTTTCTATAGATACACTATATCTCAGTTAGAGTATCACATGTTACAATAACATTTAAAATGCGTTAGAGTAACATATAATGAGTATTACAGTAACATCTATGTTAGGGTAACACGTAATGTATACTACCGTATCATATTTCTTGCTTTAGAGTAACACATATTATATATTAAAATCATAATATTCTAATATTCTATTAAAATCATAATATTCTATTTTATCACAATCACACTATTTTCTTATCATAGTTTCACAGTAGCTATCTTTTCGCCGGAGATGGGTCTATCCCTTGGCCTATCTCCGACGAATCATAACCCTCCTTCCTTTTCCTTGTTTTCACTTTAATCTCACTCCTACTCCATGGCTCCTCTTCGAATGGTTCTTAGCGCGACGGCCGACCGTCTGGTGGTGGGTGGCTGGTTTGGTGGTAGTCGGTATCCTCTGCCTCCAATTTCTCGCTTTTTCCGTCGGTCTTGCATGTAACCCAAGGTGTGTTCCCCCTTCCCCTCGCCCCCTTCCCCCACGCCTGGTTATGGCTATCTGGGTTCAAGTTTGGTCGATGGGTATAGCCCATTTGATTTTGTGTCTTAGAAGTTTCCTTTACGGTTATGGGTCTGGTTTGATTAGGTGTTCCCCCTCCCCCTCGCCCCCTACCCCCACCTGTCGGCCACTGTCTCCGTAATGGATGTCGGGCTCTGTTTTGTGTCGTCGCTTGGTCTAGTTGGTCTAGTTGCAGGTAGGGTTGCGGTTCTGCGAGATTTTTGAGGCTTGTGGATTGCCTTGGCTCGGGTGTGATGAATGTCAGGTTTGTTTGGACTGGTCTTGTTGTGGTTGTTGGGCTCGTCTTCCAATTTGTTGGAGTGAGGTCGGTGTTGGCGGTCTTTCGATCCGTCGGCTTTTTGTTGGAGTGAGTGAAGCTTAAGCGGGGCTTTCGCGTTGAAGGTGAAGTGGTAGGGTCGAGTAGGGATTGGGTAGTGATGTTGGTTGAGTTGGATGCGGTGGTCTTCCCTAAGTAATGTCGCCTGATGCGTGTATTTTATATAGACTTTCTAGTCCATTTATGCACGCATTTCTATGTCATTTAGGTGATATTATATCACCATATGCCCCTATTTGGCTACTTTGTACTTTCATTACTATTTTGTAGGTACAAGCTGCGTAGTAGCGGAAACCGAGCCAAAACAGTCCACTTTGCATGCATTTAGGAGAATGGAAAGAACGGAACAGAAGCTCTTGCACGGGAAAGCGTGAAACCGCTCGCAATCAAGTCCAAAGCCATGTCCAACACTATGTGCCAAGCCAAAAGACCTCGATCGACTATACATTTGGTCGATCAAGGAGCATTGTGAAAGTCCATAGACCTTAATTAGACTCCTCTAATTAGTTGCTAAATTACTTGTTAATTTAGTATTTAATGATCTATGTAACATGCATGCAAATATAAAGACATTTATATCAAAGAAGAAATTTCCTCACATTGATATGGAAATAATATGGGCACAACAAGAACACCTTCTTGTTGTTCTTGAGCTAATAATATGGATGAACAAGAAATCTCCAAACTAGAAGACCTCCTTCAAGTTGCACCAAGATGACACCAAATAATCTACCCTTATTATTAAATAGATAATAAGATAGATGATATACTACTAATATTAGACTATATTACTACACTAGTAATACTTAAGAAATATTAGTATATGAGAGTTTTTAGAGAGAGGAAGAATTTTAGAGAGAAGTGTAAAATTGCACAAAATGAAGTAGTTGAAAAATGAACAACAATTGTTCATTATAAGGCCAATTTGGCCGGACCACTTTGTCCAAAAACGGACTCTTATTTTGTTTAATTTGAGCACATGCATTAGAGTGGAGTGTTGTAGTATATGAGATGATTATTACTACTTGATATGTCACTTTCAATTACGTGACTTAAGAGTGTAAACAAGAGCAACAATCATCACCATGTAACTACAATATAACCGGCCATTATGGCCTAGTTTGGTCCATATTGATTTTTGATATTTGTCTCACAAATTCTTATTGATCATATGGTTAATTATCTTGTATAATTAAGTGTTAATTTGATCATATAACAATTATATGACTCAATTAAATAAATAATATGTACTCAACATTTTAAGTAATATTTTACCATTATATCAATATATAATGGGTCCCACAATGCTTAGTTAATTTATTTTACAACTCCTTGTAAATATAATTAACTAATTACCTCTATCTCAAAACCTCAACTATTTTAGTAATTTAACGATTAATTACTACGTTAAATCTTATTTAATCGTATTAAAATATGATATAAATTTATTAGTCAATTATCGCATAATTGAAAAATAAGTTTAATCGAATTTGAGTTCTTAACTCAATTTCTAACAATTAACTCTCGTACATATCGAATATATGTAATGTACTAATTAACTGTATCGTATACAAATAATTAGTTACTATTTGGATTTCATCCTTTAGGTGTGACCGAAAGGGATCAGTTGATCACCGCCGTCAAACGACAATAACGTCAAACTCTAGTCAGCCAACCGTTATTGATTTACGTTAATCAACTGACTAATCATATATATAGTCAATAAATATCCCAATTATATTCCTTAATAAGATTTATTATGTGGCGCACTATTGTGGAGGACACCTACTCCAACAATCTCCCACTTGTCTGACACAAGTGTGCGTCACCGATTCTCTTGTCTCTTTATCACATATCCCACTCAACTCAACGCAAGGTGTCTTTCAGGTCGCACTTGCGATTGACAATATCTAGAGTGGTTTTCTCGATAGGGAGAGTAACTGTCTGACCGGAAAATCTACCATAGATCTCTTTCCGAGCGTCACCACGCATTTACAGTTACTTCTCCTCGAGTGGCCTAAAGATGTTTTTACCCAACGTGGGTGGACAATTTCTGTTGATCCATCTACTCTGTATGATGCAGATCACCATGATCCAGAAGAAGTCCATCGGCCTCCTTTTACGGCACGACCTAGAACATCAACCAAAACCAATCGGAAACTGCACCAACTCAGATAGACGGTCGCCAGTCAAAATAATCGACTTATAGGAATAAGATAGAAGACCCTGCCACGACCAGGCATCAAATAATTGATTTAAGGGTCTCTACAATGTCACTGTCCGACAGAGTGTCATACAGTCTGTCTATGTAAACGACCAGTCATCTCCATGACCCTATGATGCTGAACCAACCATCGATCGACTTACAATCTTGTCACTTCGAGACGTCACCTCAAATGAGTGACTAGGGACAAAACACTAAGTTCATCCTGTTCACTTGAATTGGGTTCAACTTTTCTTTCAACCAATTTGGAAAAACAAAGTATTAAAATTTAGTCAAACTAAATAAGGAGTTTTTAATGAAACTCTAACAATGAATGCGATTATCTAATATTTGGAAAAATTGATACGTTATCAATAATTTCATATCTCATAATCTCTAGCAATTCAGGTGCATTTTTCAATCCCATTGAAATGACATGACTATCATGTTCAGCCTGCAAAAGCATAGCTAATGGATTAGCAATACTTGCATCTCTCCCATCGTTCTGATTGCTATTTCTTTTTGTCTACGTAATCTCATATTACATAAAACTTTCTGAGTACATGTCTAGGTTAGAATCTAGACTTAGGACTCTTGGCCTAAATGTAGCTCCCACTGTTTTACCAGTATAATGGGATAGGATATACAGCTATATAAACTATTTCTAGTCCCTCCAATACTGTCGAATCCAAGCTACTTTCATATGCATCATCATATGACGCAATGTACTCCATTTCCGTTGTGAAATCCGCAATGATAAACTGCCTGGAACATTTCCAGCGAATACATGACATTTATATTTTAAAATGTCACTCCTTCTTGGAACCTTTCCAATAGTCTTTTCTGCTTGGATCTCTTCCAACAGATAAATCTTCTATAAAACACAGCCAGCTCGTGATTTCAAATCAGTTTGATCAGTTTGGAAACTGAAGTCTGTGTAACCCTTACACGCAACTCATTTTAAACTCCAAACACATGGAACATATCTTTTAGTCCTTCGCAAGTACTAAGGATGTTCTTTATGGCTATCAAGTGACTCTCCCTTGGATTTGATTGCAAATGATTCGTCATACTCAAAGCATGCGAAATGTCGGATTGAGTATACATCATAGCGTATATAATTTATCCCGCAGCGGAAGCAAAAGGAATTAATTATGATGTGTTCAACTTCCTTGAACTAGTCAAAGATCTTATCAAGAAAATTTTAACTCAAATGCTTAATTCTTTTTAAGATTTAATCTCCATAAAAATCCCCTGATATCTCTAAAAGATGTATTCTACTTCTCCAAAATCTTTCATCATCTAAAATGATCAATATGTCTCCACATATAAGACTTGTGAAAACCATATTACTCCCACTAAACTTCATGTATAAACATAATTCCTCGAGATATCGAGAAATATTTTATGACATGATTGACACACTAATTCCAACTCTTTAGTGCTTACTTAAGACATCCTCTTCAGCTTGCAAATTAACTTAGGATAGTTAGGATCTACGAACCCACAGGTGAATATAAAATATACTACCTCTTCTAGAATCGTATTCAAGAAGATGGTTCTTGAGATCCAGTTGGCATCATACTATTATGATATGCTGTAATCGCTAAGTATATTTGAATGGATCAAAGAATTAACGTTGGTGCAAAACTCTTTGCCTACCAAGTTATTTTTGAAAACATT